>CABHPQ010147693.1:14132-41584 GCA_902168405.1 Peromyscus aztecus
GTGTGTGTGTGTGTGTGTGTGTGTGTGTGTGTGTGTGTGTGTGTGTGGTGGGGAAGGGGTAGTGGTTAGGGATCCCTTTCTGGAATCTTGTGGTCTATTGGACAGAGAAACTGTCTTTTTTGTTTGTTTGTTTTGTTTTGTTTTTTTGAAACAGGGTTTCTCTATGTAACAGCTCTGGCTGTCCTGGAACTTGCTCCTTAAACCAGGCTGGCCTCTAACTCAAAGAGATTCACCTGGCTCTCCCTCCTAAGTGCTGGGATTAAAGGCATGCATCACCACTGCCCAGCAAACTGAGAAGTTTTTGAACAGAGGAAGAAATAGAGTTGAGAAAGAGAAAATTACCTGGTCAGGGACACTTAGCAAAGTTGACGATGCGAGCATGAGAAAGAAAGGTGACATGGCAGGGGGATTATTATTTCCTTTCCAGAACCTTCTAAATGACAGCTATTCATACCTGGCAGCTGTTCATTTTAATTGTTTAGGTGAAGATGCTGAGAAACAGAAATTTTCAAGGGCAAGCAGAAGAAGGTATGTAGAAACAGTTTCATCAAATATTTGCATCATTCCATCCAGGTCCCATCACTGTTAAGGAGTTGTTGCTAACTTTGTTTTTTGGATGGAGAACTTGAGGCTTTGAGGTACTTGCCCAGAGTCACTAGGCAGAAAAGGAGTGGAGCTGATGCAGGAGCATGACTAGGTCTGACTTATTCATCCATGTTGCCTCATCCTGTCTGAAGAGCAAAACATAAAGCAGAGGGTCTTGCTCAGCATCTCTAGTGCTCACAGCCCACCTCAGGGTTTCTGGTTGCCCATGTTCCTGGACTGTGAGTTGAACGCTCTTCCCTTGGAGCCTGCTCAGGCTTGGAGGTGGCAGCCATTGGTTTCCCAGAATGTGCTGAGGTCTCACATTCCTCAGCCACAGCTACCCACCTCTCACCAGACTTGGCTTCTCTTTTTTAGCCACAGGTAGTTGCCTCAATATGAGCTTTAAAACATTTTTTTGCTTTCGTTCTTAGAACAAGGGACATAGGGTACACCCGAGAGTGCCCCATGTATAGCTCTTTCAACACTTCCTGGCTGTCTTTAACATTCCAGAGGAACTCAGCAAACATCGTGGTAATAGGCATGACATTAGTGTCCACAAAGCCAGCAGAGTGATTGTCTAAATCAAAACGGGGAGCAAGGTAGCAGGAGGAATTACCAAGTTCAAGCTGGCTTGTGGCGTCACTTGCGAGCTTTCTATTCCCTAGGGCCAGCAATGGGAACTTGGAACTTAAGACGGACACTGGCTCAAGGGGTTCATTCACAAGAATGTCCTGGCAAAAGGGATCCCCTCATTCTGAAACCTTTGCACAGCTTTCTTTCGTTGCATGCTCCTTTGGCCTCTCTGGGTCAGCCCTCAGTCGGCCCTTTCTCTTGTCTGGTTAAAGATGCTGAGTCAGTGCTGGACTCGGTTACCACTGTTGGATGAATAGTTTCCAAATCTCACTCAGTGCTCATTTGTCCAGGTTTGAGCAGGATATATGTCGGCCCCAAACTCTGGGGTCTTCTAAAGTAAAGATTGGACCAACTGATTCAATGTCATGTTCTGTAGTGGAATTTTACTTGACCCACGTGTGAGAAATTACAGGTCAGGAGAAAAGGGAGAAGAGAGCCTGGGTCTGTGATCATGTCCTCCTGCATCTTCTCTGAATACCTAACCTTATCATGGCTTCCTTTTCCTTAGTCTACCTTACACAACAGGAGCGAGAACATTCATACACACATCTCAGAACAGTGGCCCTTGACAGTCTCTCAGATGCACTGGTGCCTTCCCCCCCTCAGCACCCATTTGTTTTGGAGGGGTTGGAAGAGCTCATGACTTTTCTTGCTTGCAGAAGCATTGCTGGAGTCAACCTTGTGCCAGATCCTTTACTTAAAAACTTTGTGCTAACAAAAGTGTAAGCCATGCTCCTGAAGAGAGCGATCACTTTAGGGCAGGGTGGTTTTACTCTATGCAGTTGCAGACTGTCAAAGATGGGGAAACCCTGAGAAAGCTTCTCTCCCGTTTCTATCATTTTGAACCTGGAGAATGGAAACATTGGAAACCAAAGAGCTTTGGCTGTCCCAGAGTTTTCAAGGCTTGTTGGCCTCCAAACCCCTAGGCTGCCACAGTGGTGACTTGGGCTATATCCCTTTCCTTTCTCTTTATTGAGTGTAGCATTGGGACAGGAAAGTTTTATAGCCTGAGGCTCTTGTCACCTTTGCCTTCTTCTTGTTCTTGTATTCGGTTTCAAATCTGCCTCTGACCCTTGCAGAAGGGGTCACTGGAAGTGACAGGGAAAGAGAGAGAAATAAGCCTGGTCATGACCCAGTCAATACACTGAGTTTTCTAGGGTTGGTGCCTTTTTACAAGGCAGAGAGGTGGAAGAGGGTGGGGTGAGGATAGAGACGAGATTCAGGAAAAAGAAAAGATGGCTACCCGCGACACCATTCCTTCTGGAGTTAGATACAGTGCTAGGGGCCTACGTTGAGCTCAGAAATCTGAGAAGAGCATGGTGACCAGGTAACATCTGCACAAGAAAGTAACCTCAGGACTCTTAGGTTTTACTCCACCATTGACCAAATAGGAAGAGAGTAATTTAAAAAACAATTATTAGGAATGTTTTAAACCTAGTGGTTCTTAAATTTTAGATGGGTTAAAATGTGACCTCTTGGTCATCTGCTAATGTCCCATGTTCCAAAAGTTTAGTGTGAAATCAGGAATGGGTTTTTTCTTGTTTTCTCTGTGTATCTCACTGTCTCTGTGTCTCTCTCTGTGTTTGTGTGTGTGTGTGTGTGTGCGCGTGTGTGTTAAATAAACCTTTTTTTGCTATTTGGGGAAAATAATTTTATATTTTCAGAAAAGGTTGCAAAGATTATGTTAAGAATTTGGTATATAGCCTTAACCTTTACCCATTTACCTTGAAATTTTAAAAAGAGTTTTAGTCATTTATTTGTGTGTGTGTGTGTGTGTGTGTGTGTGTATGTGTGTGTGTGTGTGTGTGTGTGTGTGAGTTCATGTGCATGTGTGGGTGCCTTTGCAAGTTGTCTGCTTGTCACCTGGGTGCTGGGATTCCAATTTTGGTGCTCAGGGTTGCATAGCAGCAAGGCTCTGAAATGCCATCTCTCCAGTCCTGTTTCCCTAATTTTTAAAAGTATACATAAAACTGTACTTCCTACTTTATCATTTTACAGTGCTTTATTCAATTGTGTTAAGGGCAGGATGGTGTTGCACAGCCACCACCATCTCCCTCTGCAGAATAATCATATCCCCAAAGTGACACTCTGCACTTGTGAAATACCAACCCCCAACTCTTCCTTCCCACAGGGCTCCCCACAATTACCACCCTATTTTCTTCCTGTACGTGTTTAATTAACCTTCATGCCTCATCTGAGTAGAATCAAGTAGTATTTGCTCTTTGGGGTACGGCTTATGTCACTGAGCATGACACTTTTGAGGTCCCAGAACCCAAAGCCTGTTTATCCAGGTGATATCTACCTCATACTGCCATTATGTGCAGATTGGAAGATTCACACGTTGTCTTGCTGGTTAAGCTGTGTGCCTCTCCTGAGGAAGCACTTCTTCCGGTGATAGTGGGTAACCCAATTATTTAATGTCCCGGATTTTTTTTCTTGCCCAAATAAAACACCAATCTACTGTAGTTTCTCAAGGCAATGTTGTGAGTTTTATTTCATTGTTTACTCAACATATTTTTATTAAGAACCACATATTTCTTAGACTTTACTATACCATGAGTATGCATATGGCCATTCATATACCTGAAATACACACCATCTATATAAGAAATGTCAGGTGTGTGCGTAAGCACATCTGTTTAATTTTATGATTATTTTGTTTGTGAGTTTGACTAAATCAGGAGGTCTAGGATTGATTTACATCTGTATTAAATTCCTATAAGACATCACAAGTATCTTAGAGAATTGCAGGTCTGCAGACAATGGAAGAAGGGAGTTAAAAGTCTTCAGACACAGGAGCAGGGTTGGCCATTGTTGCTCCAGGCATATGGTATTCTCCAAACCCCTGTTCAGCTCAGTTATTGCACAGGAAAGTTTTGGGAGCAGATTCAAAATGTGTCTGGGTACCTCCATCATAGTGGATGCATCATGAGGGCTTACCTTTCATGATAAAGGAGGTGAAACCAAAGCAAAGGCACCAGGTGCTCCAGTAAGTGTTGCATCAAGGAGCTGAGAGGAATTCAGAGGGAGGGGAGGACCTGGGCTCAAATCTAGTTGGGATTCTCTTAATCCTCAGGGTCCTTAGCTACAGGAGAGGCAGTCCTGACCTCAGCCTAGCATCTCTCCATCTTCTCAGAGACATGTCAGTTCCTGGGGACCCCCTTGTGGTGGCCCTGACTCAGAAAGAAACTCACCAGTTACTACAGCACACCATCATAGACCACTTCCTGAAAGTCTTTGGGTTTTCCCTAGAAGGCTCTTGCTCATGTACAGTCCTGCCAGGAACAGCTGGGGACTAGCAGTAGGGCAGGCTAACTGAAAGAGTGACCTGATTTCTAACAAACGTACACACAGCACAATACATCAAGATAGCCACTGGGGCAAGAAAAGAACAGCAGAGGAGAACTAGCTCCTCCTCTCTCTCCTCTCCTCTCCCACTCTCCCACTCTCCAAATACATACACATGTACACATACAGACCCCAATGCACAGTTTGTTAATTGTGTTGTAATTTGCACATCCCGTGTAGACATAGAAATAAGAAAACCAAGAAGAACTTTGAGAAGGAAAAGGAACAAATCAACCATGGCTGAGGGCCACGAATATTTTGACTTCATGTGCTCTGGGATAAAGGGTATCAGGCAGAGAAAGGTCTGTGAATGCATATGTTTAGGAAAAATTGAGTATAATGAATAAAAGCATTTCTTGTTAGGTCTCTTAGAATGGTTAAAAGGTAAGTGGCATTGTAAATCTCTTTCCTAATGTGCAGCCCTTGGGAAAATTTTGTGAAAAGTCTCTCACAGTAGGGATCTGTGGAACACACCCCTGGGTAGACACAGACCTAGGCTGATGTAGTTAGTGTGTTTGAACATTAGCACTGCCCAGATTTCTGAGCCATCAAGGCAATTATAGAAATATGAGGGGTTATAGTTTATTCATCAAATTAAAATCATGTCTTCTTGCCATTTTTGTAAGATTCCAAGTTATAAATGAATTTTCTGAATTTATTATACAATCAAGGAGATATAATGAGTTATTTAAAGATGTTTGTAAACATGAAGTGATATTTAAATATCATGTAAATTTATTTAAATGTTTAACGGTTAGATATTTAAATATTTTATTGCAAGTTTTTTTGTGTGTGTGTGTATGTGTGTGTATGTGTGTGCGTGCATGCACGTGTGCAGCCCTTGTTTATTAGTTTTTACTTTATCAAATGTTGGATATGAGCCAAGAATATAAGCTGATAACTTAGCTGGAGTAAAGGGGAGACCTGTTGCTTTCTGATAATCTGCTTGATGATTATGAAACCATCAGGATTAGCAGAGCTGTTACTCCTCCTTGAACACTAGTCATTTATCTACACCTTATGCTGGAGTTTGACTCTATTTTTCATCTATAGCAGGACCCAGGAGCTGCTTCCCCATGGAAGACATTTCTGCAAGCTTTCAATACCAGATATACTTGTGACGAAATTTGGACATTTGTCATGGGGTTAGGAAGGCTGGCCTCTTCTTTTACTTTGCTAAAAGGCCTTCCATCTCCTCCAAGGTTGAGTCCCCAGAGAACACTTCAGGGAATATGAAGACCCTCTCAAGATGCCACCTAGCTCTTGCTGTAATTCACAACAGTGTGTGAGCAAGGTCATTGCCTGGCTTGGATGAGAGGTGGAATAAATCATGTCATTTTAGGTAAGGAAGTGGGGGGTTCAGTTTTTTTCATTTTAATATTTTTACTTTTGGGTGACAGAGGGTTTCTTAGAAAGGAGAGAAATACAGAAAGTCTTCATCATGGATTTTTATCTCCAAGATGTCATCACACCTTATTAGCACAATCAGACTGGGGATAGTTACAGTGAAAGTCCAGATAAGACAGAAGTGATCACTTTTGAACTCTGGGTTTCTGTTGTAGATGGTGATGAGAAACGAAGATCTAAGTACTAGGTGACCAGTAACATTCTCCTTAGAGATACAACAGCAGTTTCTCAGATTATCTATCCCATTGCCTCACCCTACAAACACACACACACACACACACACACACACACACACATATACACACACACACACAGTCAGCTAGATCTGCTTCCTTTTCTTTGTTCCTCAGTTATACCCAATACTTCTCTTTATCAGAGGATTAGAATCTATCGTAAGATGTTGAAATCAACTGCTACATGTCATGTGCCATTCCCTTCTCCTAACTATGAATTCCTCACAGATAAGGTAAAGAATCCAGTCTTGAAATCACACTAACTAAAACTATAGATGCTCATTTATACTCAGCCATGGATAAATTTGTTCAGGTGGATTTCTTTGATTTGATTCACATTTTAAAATAATTAACCCATCAGAAAATGCTTTTTCGCTCAGATCATAAGATGGAGATTGCCCCTCTAAAGAAGCCACATGGAAGCCAGGCCTGGTAGTAGAGGCCTGTCATTCCAGCTAATCTGGAGGCTAAGGCAGGAGCTTAGCAAGTTCAAGGCCTGCCTAGGCTACAAAGTGAATTCCAGGCCAGCTTAGGCAACACAATGAGAGTTTATCTCGAAATTAAATGTTAAGAGAGGGCTAGGGACATGTCTCAGTGGTAAAATGCTTACTCAACATTCACAAAGCCCTAGCAGACTCAATTCCTAGTACCATGAAAAAAAGAAAGAAGGAAAAAAAGAAAGCAGAAAAAAGTCTATGTATTATTTCAGAAGGGATATAACTTTAAGCATAATGAATAATGTAAATTTGAAGACAAAGCAGGTCAGTCTAATTAATGAGTTCAAAATTGAGATAATAATTTTAGTTCAAACAAGCGTCTCTGCAACTTTTGTTCTCACAGAGACCTTTCTAGGTACAGTAGTATTGTAAACTGCACTATTTTTGACGTTAGCTCAGGTTTTTCTGTATTGCATTGATTTTCCACAGATCTCAGCTGTGGGGAACTACTTTAGCAGATATATTTCTTATTACTTCTTATATACTTCTTATATTCATTCCATCTTCTTAATTCTTATTTAAACTTACATTTACAACTAGTATCTTTACCTCTTACAAGCTTATTACTGTATGTTTTAGGACTACCTTAGATTCTTCTTGCAAGCTTATATTTTTAAAGAAACTCTATGGATCTATTTTACAAACTTATATAGGGCTACCATTAGCATATATTTAACTTAGTAAACACCTAAAGATTTTCTTAACACAGATCTAACAAGACAGAATTTTTACAAACTCACATATCTTATTTTCATCTTTTTCTACTTCTTACTCTTAATTATTATCACTATCTCTATTAGAAAGATTCTCTTAACTAGACAGAAAGTACGTACATCATTTCTAAAGTTTAGAGCTTATAGTCAGCACCAACAACAGCCCTTCCACAGCTCCTTCAGAGAAACCCCTCTCCCGCTGATTCCACTCTCACTCCGCACGGTCCCTTCCCCCCAGATGCAGAGCCCCAGACATCCCAGGAGCTGCTCTGCTCCTCTGCTAGCTGCCTTTGGAGGTAGGGGCTTTCTTTCTCCCCAAATCTGCCTCAAACTTTTAGCAGCTTTCACAGGTCATGCATTTTCTGGGGAGGAATTTGTCCCTTCTATTTCTTCAGATGTTGGTGTGGGTTTATCTATTGCCTGAGTTTTCATGGGTGTGTTTAGCTTCTTTAGGTTGGATTTTTCCTTCTAGTGTTTTCTGTAAGGCTGGGTTTGTGGATAGGTATTGATTAAATCTGGTTTTATCATGGAATATTTTGTTTACTCCGCCTATGGTGATTGAGAGTTTTGCTGGGTATAATAGTCTAGGTTGGCATCCATGGTCTCTTAGTGTCTGCATAACATTTGTCCAGGACCTTCTAGCTTTCATAGTCTCTATTGAGAAGTCTGGTGTTATTCTGATAGGTTTGCATTTATATGTTACTTGGTAAGAAACAGCAATTCTTTCAAAGAGGATTAAACACTGAGGTCTTTATGTTTTGATCTGTAGCCTAATGTTTCCTTAAAGAAGTGATTTCCAGCATTAGGAAATTATGTTTCAGAACAAGCAGTCTCCAGTAGAAAATACAAGCTACAAATAGAATTTAAAAGTTCCTAGCAGTCTTGGGAAGTAGTTTTATTAGTAAATTAACATTTAATTATACATTATAATATTCATATTTAACCTAGTATATCTAGACTATTGTAATTTCAATATACAACCATTGTAAAATTTTCACAAAATATCTCATATTCTTTTTCATATGAATTCTTTGAAAGCCAGCATGTATTTTATATACATTGTATATCTTTTGTGCTAGCTACATTTTAGTGTTTAATAACTGCATGTGGCAAGATGCTGATTTAGAAAACCAATAACATAAAAAAAACACTCTTAATTTTTCATATGATTTTTCTCAGATGATGTTAGCATCCCAGTTGATGGGCCTACTAAGGCTGAGTTCAGCTACTGTATTTGATAACAAATATTCACTGACTTCCTGGTGTTCTTGGAGTTGTTCTAAGCATTGAGTGTGGTTGTGAACAAAAAAGTCCATACGTATTTCCCTATGGAGCTATCATGAGAGACAGATAACATAGACAAACACATTGAATAGTGTATTTCTCAACAGTGATGAATGTTAAGCAAAAATATTAGGAGGTAAAGAGAAGTAGAAGATGTTAAGGAAGGAACTCCAGTTTTAGGACTAGATGGCCAGTTTGCCTTGTAACTTGAGATTTGGTTAAAGACTCTCCTCATATTCGTAAAATTCTATGAAAATTATGGTCTTGGGTAGTGTTGACTTTAAAGAAAATTAATGAATGCATAAAGTTATCTGTTCTCTTAAGCTATAAGGCCAAGAAAGGGCTAAGGATGGTGGGGGCTAAGGTGAGTGAAACCTTTGCAGTCTCTTTGCTCCCGGGGTTTGTATCTAGTGGATAGGCACTGATTAAGTATTTATAGGATAAATATACACAGTGATGTGGTGCATAATGATATTTTGGTCAGTGATGGACTGCACCTATGAGGTCCCATAAAATTGTTTCTTTGGTTATACTGTAGCCATCTTGATTTGCTAGTATTCTTTCCTACTTACATGTTTGGTATCTATCCCTATCATTAAATGACTTACGAGTATAATTAGAGAAGAAACACCATCCTATAAGTGCATAGAATAAAAAGGCCCAAACCAGACCGAGCTGGACTGAGGGGCGATCTGTGTTTTCCTGAGTCAGCATTGAAGGAGGCAGTGGAAGTGTGGCGGGCCACAAGAGTATGTTATAGAGATTCAGCTGTGTACTAAAGCTATACTTCGATAGGCCAAGGGTCCGTCAAAAGCCAAGCCATTTATTATGAATATTTGGTGTTATCCAGCTTTTAATATTTCACATGTCTTCTGCTATGAAATTCTTGCATGCCCAAATATTCCCAGACGAATTGGCAAACAGTTCAGCCACTCAGACCTGCTGAACTTCTAGGTAACTAACTTCCCTGCTGGAGACAGTACTTGGATAAGGTCAAGTAGGCAAAGCCAAGCTGGCAGGAGACATATATCTTTGCTTCTTGTGCAAATGAAGCTCAGACCATCCCCCTGCCTCGAGACCTAGCTGCTCTCCTGAGCAACTGACTAAGAACAAAAGAGATTTTTACATATCAAGGTGGAAGGTAGAGCAACATCCCTGAGGAGGCAGAGAACCACGTGGCCAGGGAAAGAAAGACAGACATTTTTCTGTGAAAGATGGGCATTTTTCTGTAGAGCAAACAGAACGGCATGACCAGGGAGAAGAGAAGAACACAGAGGTAATGTAGATGGCAAGGCAGAACTCCTGAGCCAGGAGTATAGCGCAAGTAGAGACGGAGGGAGAAGAAACAGAGGACAAAGATGAGGCAGGAAGCATAGGACTTAGTTGCTGGCAGGACATTGAGGGCACAGTAAATGTTCATCTCAGGTCAAGCCCTCAGAAAAGAGGCCCTTGGAAGGCTTGTACAGCAAGGTGGTGTGCAGATACAAATGCTAATGAAACAAAGAAGGAGCAAGAGTTCTAGTCAGAAAGCATCCCAGATAACGCTGAGGGGAGTGTTAGCTGCCCAAATTCATATTGTGCCTGACTTTAGAATCCATACTTAACCTGGAATCACCCACCCTGCTCTGTGGGCTTCCACTTTGTTTAGAACAACTTCCTACACTTGGTTTAAAAGTAAATAGAGGGCAGGGGACAATTATCAGTCAATGCTCTCACTTATAAAATGGTTCCAATCTGATCTAGCTCAGAACTGGTCACCAGCTGGTTCAGGTTCCTTAGAAGTTGTTCGATTACATAGCTTTTAAGTTGTGTCTGCATAGGTCAATTTTAACCTAACCTAGTCTAAGAAACACAACAAGGACTTATCTAGTCCTTCTTCAGAACCAACAGAATAAAGGGCAGAGAGTTAAAAGATTTTTATATTAAGACTTCCTTTGAAGCTTTAAGTTGATTGAAAATAAAACAGGCAACGATGTCCTTGATCTGTAGAAACTTGAGTATAGAGAATTCCTTTGAAATAAGAAATCTTGTTGATCAGCTTAATGTAACAGTGGTAACCAAATTCAATGGATTATAACTATGCTGCAACTCTATTCTAAATGTCACCTATAACGTTCACAACAGCCCCATGACATAAGTACCATTAATATTACTTTTGTCTAAGGAACTCAGCTAAGACATAGAACTTTCAGGCAACTTGCCTCAAACCAGGGCACTGTGAGCCAGAACTGTGGCTAGAGCCTCGGCAATGTGACACAGAGGCTCAGGTGCTTCTGGACCCCTTTCTTTTAGATTGCTGTTCCTCTCCTCCGAGCTGGTCAGCACATGGTGAGATACTCCTGGGAGGCTCATGGTGAATGTCTTTTGGCTGAGAAGATGTGACATGATGTGCACACCTTGTGTAGTTAAATCATTGCAGGGTTTCCTGGCTTTTTCACTTCCCAGGTTGTTTCTCAACTGAGGACCACCACAGAACCTTATCTTGCTCATTGGTCATCTTGTTGGCAGCTTGGCCTAAAACCTACTGTGCAATAGTTCCTACTGAGAGAAGGGGGCGGAGCACATCTTCTAAGCATGCGCAGAGCAGACTCTCTGTAGTGAATAAAGACAAGCATTCCTCACCAGGGGCCATGAATTCCTCTTGGGTCATCTTCTTGCTAATTTTCATTAGTTGAAAATATACAGTGCGTGTATATCTTTTAACCACAATGACTCCAGACTGCCTATGCTTTTTTGAGAACTGAAGCTAGCTCATGGAATGCTCATTTCAGGATACCGAAAGAAAGAATTAGTAGGGAATCCTTTAGGGATATGGGGTGATGGGATCATGGCAAACACCAGATCTAGCCAACCAGGTCAGATGACTTAAAAAGAAGCTGGGAAGGAACCCTTCTGGGGAGAGGTTAGCTGAGCCCTAGAAACCAAGTGTATCTAGTTAAACATGCTTAAAATGCGTAGGAAGAATCCCTGAGAGGAGACAGGCCACTATACAGCCCCATTAACTGCTACTATCATGGGAGATGCTGGAGACCAATGAGAGCTGAGCAAAGGGAGGGGTCTCTCCAGACAGTCTAGACTGAAAACTGAAGCCTAGTGTGTCCGAGAAAGTCCCTGCAGCTGTCCCAAGGGCTTGTTCTGAGGTGGAGGAGCTATTTTCTCCTACCATCTTCTTTTTGTAAACAGTCGTTAAACAGTCATTCAGTTGACCATTCATCAGTCACTCTGGAGACAGGGAGATTAAGCAAATGTTTGCCAGAGCACCCTTCTTTCCCACAGGAGTGTCCATGGACATCATCCTCTGCACCTCCAGCAAGGGCTCTGCTTGTTCCACTTTCCATCCTTTGAGGAGCTCCTCAGATTGAATTCTCTGCCACTGGTTGTGATGGGAAGAGCCACTCTGTGTTTATAACTAGAGGTGGAGCCCTGCAGCCTGAGATTACACTCAGTAGTATGTGGCAGTTGTGTCCCATCCCAGCCTCTTCCCCAGAGTGGCACCCATTGTCTCTTCCGGTCAGTGGTGGAGGAAGGGGGAAGACAGCTCCAGCAGTGAGAGGCCACATGCAGCCACTATTGTTACATTGCTGAGATGGGCAGTCTTGTCAACCCTTCCTTTCCTTTGGGCGTTGTTTCTTCAGGCCTTGGTGAGAATAGCTCTGGGTAGTGGAGGACCACGCTGCTTTTTCCAGTGGAGGGCATGGGGAGGTGCAGACAAAATGAATGATCTAGGGGCAAATATCCAAGGTACAGCTGAGACCAAGAAAGAGACTTTAGACTCTTGTGGTTCCTTTACTTCACCTCCTTCCCATTTCCAGAGCCATCCTTAGTGTGTCAAAGGTTGTTCTTTGGAAGCATCATATAACTCACTTCACATGAGGGCACACACACACACACACACACACACACACACACACACACACACCCCTGAGGAGTCCCAATTGATAGTAATGAGGTCCAAATAAAAATTCGAACTTCTTTTTTTCTTTTATCATTATTATTAAGAAAAATTTCTATTCATTTTACATACCAGCTACAGATCCCCACTCCTCCCACCTCCCAGCCTTCCCCCCATCCCACTCCCCATTCCCACCTCCTCCAAGTCAAGGTCTCCTATGGGGAGTCAGCAGAGCCTGGTACATTCAGTTGAGGCAGTTCCAAGCCCCTCCCCTCTGCACCAAGGTTGTGCAAGATGTCACGCCTTAGGCACTGGGCTCCAAAAAGCCTGCTCATGCACCAGGGACGGATCCTCATCCCTCTGCCTCGGGGCTCCACAAACAGTTCAAGCTAAACAGCTGCCTCCCTAGTCCAGTCCCATGGGGGCTCCTCAGCTATTGGTCCACAGTTCATGGGTTTCCACTAGTGTGGCTGGTTGTCTCTGTACGTTTTCTCATCATGATTTCAATTCTAACTTCTAAAGGAAAAAGAGCTAAGTTCATTTCCCCCAGGGTCTCTGGGCAGCAAAAGCTACTGAAAGGTCTGTTGAGGCAAAGTGAAGGAAAAAGAAACTGCTTATGAGGCAAGTGATGGACTGCTTTGAGACTTCATTGAAACTAAGGCACTTCACTTTGTGGGTTCTATCTGTAGGCTTCTTTGCCTTCAGTGTTGGGGGTGTGCAGTGTGTTTATTCCACAAGAGCAGCAGAGTAAGCAGACCACCTGAAAAGGACAAGGATGGGGTGGTGGGAGCACAAGAGTGATCTTAGAAGCACTCCCCACTGGACCCGGTTTCTTCCTTCATTCTTATTTTATAGAGTTCATAAGCCAAGCCAAGAATTGCTGCTTTAGGCTTTTGTGAGAAGGAGTCACAGTTCTATCCCTGCCCTGGGCTATAGGCAGGCATGTGGCTCTAAATTACAATCCCCACTGCTGGCCTTGTGTTCTTTAGCATCCAGAGGAGACAGAGCAAATGACACTAACTCACTTTGGGTTATTTAGTATGGAATGTCAGGGGCGCCACCCAGGTCTAAGTCAACTCAGGCCTAAAATACCTTTCCTTGTCAATGCCCCATTTCTATACTTTCTCATTCACCCATCCAATTAATGAGCATGTACTTGGAGACTACTGGGAACTAGTTCAGAGTGTCCAGTTAGAGTGCTGAATCAAACATCCTTTTAGCAGCTTAAAGTTTGAAACCACACCCTGACATCAAGATAGAACATTTGATCAAAATTTGTCAAACTCTGTTGATGCCATTTGCAAAATGCTTTTGACTACAATCAGCAGCCTTTCCTTGATGACATCTCTTTGTTGAAAGCCCAAATCCCTTGTTCCTTCTACCTGTCTCTCCAAGTCTCCCCGTGTGACAGCCCATTCACAGATCAGCTAATTGCTCCTTTGCCATGTCACACAGCTCTCCCTTCTGTACCCTTGCTCCTGCTGTGATATGTGCTCATAATCAGCTTAGCTCCCTTCATGTTTTCTGGACAGTATCCCATCTGCCCAGTTACACTGGAAATTGTCTAAATGTGGGGTCTGTCTCAATCCTTAGCTATTATTCCTCAGTAACTAGTACCATGGAGCTTATCATGAAGCCAATCTTACCTCCCTTCCTTTGCACGATGTTATTCTGCATTCTGCTAATCTGTTTATCAATGCATACCAAATATATGACATGGCTGTGATTAATTTCTTGATTTGTCTTACTTGACGCTGTCACTTGACCATACTGGAACATCTGTCTCAGTCACTATATTCTCTGTCTTGAGGCAGGACAGTGTCAAGTCTAAGGATAGTTTGGGTACTTACAAGAACCTGTCTTAAGAAAGAACAAAAAGACAGAGTACTTAGCGTAGTAGTAGGAACTTAATACATGTGTCTTCATTGCCAATGAGTTGGTTGGCTGGCTGGGACAGAAATGACAATCTGTACAATTTACATTGTGCTGCATACAAGAATTACTGTGTTTTCCTGCAGAGTCCTAGAAGCGTTTTGGATTGATATAGGGAAGTTGAAGAGAACATTGGCATTGAGCCAAAAGATGATACTAAATATACAAATGTCATAGGGCACGCCTTGCCTTCCAGAATGACTGTGCTTCCAAGACTATATGTTTTTACTATTTGGCTCATATACATGAGAGAGGGGAGATAAAGATATAGAGAGAGAGGGGGAGACGCCTCTGCCAGGGAAACACTTCTTTTCTTTCCACAAAGACTGGATCTCCAGCAATTCCCTTCCTGCACAGAAAGCTGATGCCTGACCTGAGCATCAGGGGTAACAATAACGGACTCAGATGACCTGAAATTGATAAAGAACTGGGTCCTAAGACAGTGGGCCACAGGAAGTTTCTTGAAGAAGAATTTGATGTCCAGAAGCATTGGAGCCGGAAGTATCAAGAGCAGGTGGTGGTGGGAAGGTCTTTTGTGGAGCTCCATGTTGTGTCCCATAGCGCAGTCCTGTGTATCTCAACATGGCTGTCAGAGGTCGGACAATTTTTTTCTTGGTATGTATGAGGTATCACAAGCTGTCTTGGTTTCTGTTTTCTTGTGAAGATTCAAAGTGCTCTTTCTCCAGGGTGTGTCTTGTTGCTACAGTTTAGAAGTGTAACATTTTCATGGCACCTCTGAAAACAGAGTGCTCGCTGTTCTGTGGCTGCCTCTACCTTCTTTGATTCTGCTTAAGAAAAACAGAACACAGAGACTCAACACCGTGCAGAAAAAGCTCACGTCAGACAGCAAAGTATCAAGTGTACTGTGGTCACACATTTTGTTTTCCCACAAATGTGTTAGAAGCTCCACTGTGCCTCATTCTGTGAAATGTTTTGTGTCTTGTCTTGGGGAAGTTACTTTTTGTTGCTTGGTGTTGGAGAGACTCTATGAACATACCATACCCCCTTTAGAGAAAAAAGTAGCCATGGAAGTCAAGTCCTTGTAATCAGTCAACATAAATAATTGAAGCATGGAACTTGACTGATTGTCTCTTCTCATGAGAATGTCCTTCTCATGCCTTAGTTGTTAGCTTTGCTGCTGGTGTACTTGGTCATCTTATATTTTTGGTTGTGAGCCTAGCCTTTAACGGCTGAGCCATCTCTCTAGCCCGTACTTGGTCATCTTATGCCAGCCGAGCATTGAGAGTTTTCCCTCTGCTCCTCACATGCTTTGTTTTCACTTACAAGTATAGACTTTAGAAAGTGGTCTCCTTCATCATGGGTCTTTCTGCAGAACTGCTAGGAGAGCAAGGAATTCTGGTACGGAGGAAAGCCAAGTCAAAAGTGATGAGTGGAGAATGAACCTTTTCTTACTTACAATGACCACAACACAAAGCTGGGAAGAACTGAAAAACTCCAGGAAAAATATGGAGAATGCCTTAAAGCATATAGGATACATTCACAAATCTGCTGTCCATGGATCTCACTGGGCTTGACAGAGAGTGCTCATTCCACATCCGAAGAGAAGAGGGGCTTTTAGATCTGAAGGAGTGCCTGAGGCAATCCAATGTAGAGGGAGGGGACAACCTCAGGGGCTATTCCTTAGGTACTCCCCACCTGCTTTTGTTTGTTTATTTTTAATTATTAAGTGGGGCCTCCCAGTATGAGCTCATTAGACTAGCTGTCCAGTGAATTCACGATCTGCCTCTCTACCTTTCTACCACTGGTATAAGCATAGAACACCACACCTGAATTTTTTATTTCTTTAAAGCAGGGATTCTGGGGATTGAAATCTGGCTTACTACTTGCAAGGCAAATATGTTACAGATGAAGCATTCTCCTCAGATTTTATATAATATATATACATATATATATATGTGTGTGTGTGTGTGTTTATTCATTTATTTATTTTTCTAGGGCTCAAACCCAGGGGCTTGCACATGCTAGGCAAGTACCTACCATTGAGTTCTCAAATCAAAATGGAATACTTTAACTCTTTCCGGCCAGACAGAAGCAATGTAAGTTGGCCATCCAAGGTATTGGAGAGATTGCTCAGTGGTTAGGAACACTTCTTTTCCAGAAGACCGAGTTCTGTTCCCAGTACCCACATGGTGGCTCACAGTCATCTGTATCTCCAGGTCCAGAGGATCTGACTTCCTCTTCATCTTCAGTTGGCACTAAGCAAGCATGTGATGCACATACATACATGTAGGTACTTAGACATATACATAAAATAAAAATAAATCTTTTTAAAAAAGAGTGGATCATCTAAGAGTTTTCCAGAATCGATTTGCTACTTCAGGCTAAACATCAAATCAAATACAATCCACCCACCTTCCAAAAAAAAGAAACAAAACAACAACAAAAAGACACCTACTAATGATCAAACCATCCTTAAACCCAACTATTCAGAAAAAAAAGTGAAAATTATTTTTTCCTTGGAAGAAACAAGTATAAAGGAGATCAGTTTCACAAGCTATTAACTAACACTCAATTTCAACAGGCCTCTTGTCTCCTAAATCAAGGCTCTGGGGCACTAATTAATCAGATTGGAGGTACAGGGACTTATCTGTCCTCCATCACAGTTTCTGCTGGCAGCTGATCTCACGATGGAAAGTCACTCAATGATCTAACAGTTAGGGAGAAAGGAATCCAAATTTCATTGTTACCTGGATGAGAACCGAAGGCAACACCCAAGAGAGTGACTGGCAATTAATTAGACAGATAGCATCTTCCATTTGGGAGGGACCTCAGCGGGCTCATCCCATCTCTCCTCGATACAGAAACCCTTCCACAGCAGGTTTGACTAACAGCCCTCTGGCCTGGGCTCCTGCTCTGGGGTTTTAACAGTCTGGATGAAACAATGGCAGCTCCCTGCTAAATGACTTGCCTCCGAGGTACCAAATTCTTTGCTCAGAAGCTACCAGTCCATCTAGTTGCCCTGATTCTGCACTCTGGAACCTGAAAGACTGGAGTTACTTGTTCATTCATTTGCTATGCTCTCAGCATTTGCAGTCATATCTCAGGCTTCCTTAAAATAGTTCATCTTTAGTGAAATAACCTGTTTCTTCATCTCTTTCATATTTACTGATTTTCTGGGATTGCTCTAGATGGCACTTGTTTTTCCTTGGTTTTGGTGTGATACTCAGAATGTAATAGGGTGTGTTTTGTTTCTACTGCTTAATCTACCCCAATGTTAAGGGATTTGTGATGCTTTTATGGGCTACGAGCTTTGTGCCAGGAAAGCTTTGTCTTGGGTCTACTGATGGTATCAGCACCCTCTGCTCTGTAGCCTTCTGGAGTTTACCCAGTGAGAACTGGTTTTCTTCATGCAGCTTACCTCAGAAGCCACACCACCAGTGGGAGGGGGGACCAGAACTCGCTGTCAATATACAACACAACTCACATACCATCATGCAGTTTGGGGCTCAGAAAGCTCTTTGCCTATCTAGTATTGCATCTCTTAAAACATAGAGCGGAACAACAAGGGAAGTCATTTACCAGCCTCTTCGACAAATAGCCCCTGAAGGAGACTGAGTGACATTTGGAAAGTTGGTAAAAAGCCACCAGAGTCAAAGAAACTTCTAAAAAAAAAAAAAAAAAAGTTGTGGCTGTGCTCTGTTCAACCAGGCCACACCTGTTTTTAGAAACCACCGAGAATGTTCAGCAGATAAACAGAGATGCCAGGTCTGACAGTTTCCAGGGCAACAAGATACGGATCATCATCACACATGGAAGAGACAGAGACTCTGATGATAAACACTAACCTGGTTTTCTAGTCTTCTCAAGAACTGCCATAGCAGGTGGCGCCGGCCCTGCCGAAGAGAGTTCAGGAGGTCTCAGCCCACATGAAGTCTGAAATTCTAAATGTTGAGAGAGAGAGGGAGAGAGTGAGGGGCGGGGGAGGAACATCCTGCACTTGTAACAATCACCAGAGCATCTGGAACTCACTCCTTCCTAATGCAGGAAATCTATGGCTCAACATAGACTTCAACAGGCTTCTGTGGGTTGAATGTTAGCCATAAAATCATGATTATGGGCAAACACAGCCACACTCTTGTTTTCTGAGCATTTTGATCTATATATCTAGTATTTATTTGGGTTCTAGTTGTACCTACATACAATACCGTGTCTGTTTGCGTTTTTTTTTTTTTCTTTCTCTCTTTCTTCTAACTTGAGACACTTGGTCAAAAGTAAAGCAGCCAGGCATTTTTTAAGAAGTGGGCAACAGTATGGGCAGAGGCAGGACCTGGGATGCCTGCTCCCTGCTTTTAGATCTCGGTAGACATAATATCCCATTCTGCACCATTCAGAGTTAAGACACACTTGTTGGAGTGAGTCCCCCTGGAAGGTGCCCTTCTAAGTCACTGAACTGAACTGCTGTCGCAGAGCTCAGGCTGGGTAATCAATAACAAGAAGCTCCTTGAAAAATCAAAAACTGAAGGATCAATGTTAGTAACAGTATTGGTTTGTAAGATTAAGTTATGCACACTAACTGAAAACCAAATAAAGGATCAGGCTGTCCAGTAAGTAGCCATGTTCCTAAGGTAGGTCCTGATTAGAATAAGCATGGCTGTATAACGTCCAGTGAGAATTAGAACATCCAGAACCAGTTGTGATGGGAAGGCAGGTCCAGCTTCTCCACAGCACTGTGGAGACACACCAATGCAAATTTCTAAAATATCAGTCTTTGAGGATTTGTTTCATATTTTACTGTCAAAAGTATACATGGGACATGCAAGTGAAGACACAGTAAGACTCTTAGTCCTACAGTCAAGCAGTGCTTCAGGAGACTGTGTTCTCCTCATGAATCACTGTACAGACTACATCCATTATCATACACACATACATCCATTATCTTTCAAGAGTGAGATCACATTGTATTGTGCTATTTTGTTACTTGGTATTTCACTGGATATATAGCAGAATACATGTGTATGTTATTTAAATAGTCTATATTATTCATGGTAGTATTATTTAGGCATGTATTGTGCATATCATGGACTAATGGGCATTTAGACTGACTCCAAGTTTCATGTATGTGTGTTTGTGTATGTCTGAGTTTTCCTTTTCCTTCTTTTCTTTTAAAAACTATTTTTTTCTATGTGTATGTGTGTATGCTAGCATGGTGTTCCCCAAGCGTGGACAGGAGTTAGCAGAGACCAGAAGAGTCCGTAGGATTCCTTCAAACTGGATTACAAACGGTTGTGAACTGCCTGATGCAGGTGCTGAGAACCCAACCAGGTCCTCTGCAGGAGCCTTAAGTACTCTCAGTTGCTGAGCCATCTCTTTAGTCTGTCTTCTTCCTCTTCCTCTTCCTCCTCCTCCTCTTCCTCCTCCTCCTTTTCCTTCTCTTCTTCCTCTTCTTCTCCTCCTTCTCCTCCTCCTTTTCCTCCCCTTCCTCCCTCCCCCTCTCTTTCCTTCCTTCCTTCTTTCTTTCTTTCTTTCTTTCTTTCTTTCTTTCTTTCTTTCTTTCTTGTGTTTGAACTTCTATTGAGTATCCTTGTTAGGCCTCTCTTAATATTGTCCTTGGGGAGCTCACAGCATTCTCTGTCAGTAGTGTACACATGAATCTTTTTCTTCTTTTAATTTATGATAAAATGTGGCTGAAGCTAAAAAATGATATATTGTGTACCTGCTTAATTATTTAAGAACTGACTATTGAAAAATAAGAAAGATTTAGGGGAAGTAACTGATTAGATCTTCAAAGTTGCTTAACACTGTAGCAGTTATTTTTTGCATAATATTTAGAATGAGGTCAGAACATTATCACCCCAAGGCATATTCACATCCTAAAGAGTTAAGTAAACATTAGAGCTCATAAAAGAAAAAAAAAAGAGCCTCAAAAGAATGTGCTATTTTAAGAAAAAGAGACTGAAATATTTTGGTAAAAATACCAAAATGCAAAACCTTTCCCAAACAGTGGCTTCTGGCTTTCAGTTGGTCTCTCTGGCTGGCCTACCATCTGCTGTTATCTGTCTCCAAACATCCTCATGCTGCCTCCCTTAAGCTCCTTGCTCATGCTGCATCCCTGGGGACTGGCAAACACTCCCAACTAGCTACTTTTCCATTCCTGGCTTTCTAAAGAGGCAACACTCAGCATTCTGAAGCTCTTGCTGTCTAGGTCTCAGTTCCAGCTCCCCTGGGGATGAGCTGTGTGACCTTGGCAGGCTCCTGAACCACCTGGGTCCTGGTTTCCTTCTTTGTCAAAAGTGGCTTCTAGTAGAGTTGTGAGTTCGAAGTCAGTGAATAGCTGCAAGTGAAGGGAATCTGCTGCCCCTCGCTCAGTACATCCATCTGTGCCTGTTGTGGCTAATCCCTCATTCTGATCCTTGTTTGGCTATATGGCTTGGTGAAGAACTAGAGGTCGCTTTACTAACTATAACTTTAAGAGTATTTACTGAAAGCTGTAATTCTAAGCCCTGAAGGCCCCAAGGCATTAGCAAAGACTGTGGGAAATTGGTGGAGGACACCAGAGACTCATTGCTTTCACTTACACGATTATTGCTTCACCAGCCTTTTCCCACCCATCAGTGCAAAACAAATCCACAGAATAATAAGAAACATGCATGGCAGTTGGGTCAAGAATGAGCTGAGCTGAAATCAGTAACAGAGTTCTCACTATTCAGCCTGTACTATGAATACCTTGGTTTGGGCTGTGCCCCCACCCCCATACCCTTTGGTTGCTAAAGAATAGGCCACAAGCATACAAACACATGTGCACACAACACTCCTTCCCCGCCCCCCTCCTCCTCATCTCCTTTCCCTGCTCCTGGGCAATGAAAGCTGGTTCCTTGCATCAGAGAAAGTGATTCCCCTGATCCCAGGCTCTGGATGAGGGGAGATGCCTTCAGTGTATGGACTGGCCTGTGGCATTGTCTGGAACATGCAAACCTATTATTTAAACCACACTGTGAGATAGAACAATGGGTCAACTTAGTCATCTACCCACCTCCATGCACATAATTTCCTACTCAGCCCACATTCACCAGTGGTTGCCTAGTGGCTATTCCAAATATCCGTAACAACAGACTGCCCCAACATTGACTGTGACCTTAGTAAGTCATATGGAAATAATCCCCTTGTGTTGGATAACACCATTGGGAGTTCAAACCTCCTTTGTAAGTATTTGTCAGTCACTGTTTTCTCACCTCTGCCTAGCTTCCTCCCTGATAGTGAAGGAGACAAGTTAAGGCTCTGTTTTCATGCCACTTAGTGCCAGACTGGTGAGCAAGATGGAGGGGGGCTCCAGAAGGAAAAGAAACAACAGATAGACAATATGACTTCATCCAGAGTTCCTTAGAGCAAGTCAGGAAAGTTCCTTGATCTGGGCATTTCTCTCTTTTTCATTAACAAGAACAGTCTCCATCAGCACTGAGCTTTAAGACACAGGACTGGATTCTAGCTCTGCATCATCTTCTCATGTGCCCAAGAACCTCTTCAAGACTGTCTGTGCATCCTTGGAGATACTGATAGCTCCTCCTACCATGTTTGTGAGGCCAGTGGCAGCATAATTGTGGAAGCATTTTCTGTGCAGAAGGCATGAAGCAGGTATTAAGAGTTTTGTTGCTGATATTTTTCACTGTACCTACAAAAGACTAAAGTCTAGAATGGGCCATTTTTATCTCAACAAGATGCCAGACAATAGATAACCAGATTCTGGGTAGCTTCATCACACTGAGTACTACAGTATTGGTAGGTTAAAATGCAAAGGCAAAGTGGTTTTGAGAAGGTAAAATGTCCCTGTCTGTAGCAGGGAAAGCCCTGCCATCCTCCTTTGCTCTGTGGCAGAGAAGGCTAATTCCAGCATGCCTTGTGTAATCATAACAGTCCCTCACGAGTGAAAAGAAACTGGCCATGTCTGCAACCTATTGCATTTCCTGAGAGGCTTTGTTCTCTTACAAGTTTGTTTTTACTAATCTCAGGAAACCTCCCATTTTCTCAAATTTCCAGTATAAATGAAAAAAAAAAAGCTGTAGTGGATTCTCTTCCTTTTATACACTGGAGTGCTTCAATCCACCAGGCATTACTTCAGCACCACCCTTCCTTGTTGCTTTGTTCTAAATATAGCACCTGGGGCTGCTGCCAGGTGTTGATTAATCTTCATTAGTCTCCGGAGAGGCATGGAAAGACCCATGGATTGGGAAAGGAAGGCATGGATGTTTAAACAATCAGTCTAGAGACTTATCCAAGGTCACCAAGTGAATAAAATGAAACCCGCAGCCATCTGATCTGGTCACAAAGATCCCCCAGGAGACTCATCCCTGCATCAATCCTTGCACAGCCAACATTTGCAAGAGCAGATGTCTTATCAAGTGAACTGCACAACAAGGCCCACCCTTGCCTATCAGGTCCTATCTGCTTTTATTATGCTTTGGGGCTCTAGCATGATAAGACCTCCCATATGGTACTTGTATTAACATTAAATAATGGCCATTGTATTGTGTACACTATCACCATAGAAATATTTACTTTGCTGAACACAGACACCGGTCAAGCATGGTGATTGAAAACAAGCTAATCATAAAAACCATTCATGCTCACATCTATTTATAAAATCTGTTTCACTTGTGGCAGTTAAGTATAGGCTTTGTTCTAAACAAACACACGCAAGCCTTCTGTACACCCAGGGACATGAAAGGCGCCCTACCTCCCTCTCTGCAGAAAGTCAGGCCACAGGGAACAGCTGTGTGTGAGACTCAGCTCAGTCACTCCTGACTCCTTTGAGGCTGGAGCAGGGACCTCTTCTCTGGGGACCTTTGCTTTCTCCCTGCTCTGACTCCCTGTGTGGGGTGCCTGGGCCTCTCTTACAGCATGGCCGTGCTCAGAAGTCTCTGGTCTTCAGATAGCTGTGAATCAGGACCTAGGCAAGCTGTAACTGTGGCTGGCACAAACAAAGGCTGCCTTTCCAGTGTAGCTCAGTGGTAAAGGGTACCGACCTGGCCCGTGGTTTATGCTGGCAGCATTACTATTGTAGAATACTTGAGTTAGTTGTTCCTATGCAAGGGAAGTGTTGGGGAATGTTACTTGAGAATGCCATGTAGAAAAGGACAGAGGTGACCGGAATTTGATACCAGCTGTATTATCAAAGAACTGAGTGACTTTGGGCAAGGGTCTCTTCTTTCAAAGAAGTCTATAAAATGTAATTTGTGCAGTGATTTCCAAACATTATGAGCAGGAAGATCAGTGGCTGGGGCTGGAGGCCATTTTAAAATGTTCCTTCTTGTCTCCACCCCAACTTGAGCCTATTCTGATCTTTGACCTTGGCCAGGGCAGACCTGCAAGGCCTCTCTACTTATTCCATAAAGAGCTATTGAGCCTTTCTTTATTCTAGGCAGGTAGTGCTCTGCATGCTGGAAATATGCCAGGGAACAAACCTGCACACTCCAGTGCCTCATTCTGGGGACCACAGGCCTAAGGTCACTGACCCGACTTACCCAACGATGCTCCTTGCTTTATGACTTTAGGAATTTCAGGCAGATTCAGAATAGAGAAGGAAGCTCATCTTTGGGCATCCTCTCTCCTTTGAAAACACTTTTGTTTCAGTTTTATTTCTTTGATTTTCTGTATATTGAGGGTTTTGCCTGCGTGTGTGTGTATGCACCATGTGCTTGCCTGGTGCCTGCAGAGGTCAGAAGAGGGTGCTGGATCTCATGGAACTGGAGTTATGGATAGTTGTGAGCCATGGGTATAGATGGGTACTAGGAATTGATCCTAGCTTCTCTGCAGGAGCAATCAGTGCTCTTTAAGGACTGAGACAACTCCCCAGCTCCCTCTCTCCTCTTTTAGCTCTGTCACCCTTTCTGTTGGTGGCCTCTTTCCCTACCCTATGACACATTTTACAGGACCAGGAGCTGAGCTGGTGGCTGTAGACAAATGCTTTTCTCATCCAGGTTTGTCTCCTCATTTATTTATTTTTAAATATATTTATCCATTTATTTATTTGTGTGTATATGTCTGTCTGTTTCTCTCTCTGTATATGTGTGTGTGTGTGTGTGTGTGTGTGTGTGTGAGCTAGAGTTACAGGCAGTTGTGAGTTACCTGATGTGGGAGCTGGGAACTGAACTGGGGTCCTCTGGAGGAGCAACAAGCGCACTTAACCAATGACTATCTCTCCACCCCCCAATTTGCTCACTTAAAGTGGGGAGCTTAGACTCTCCATCTGAAAGTCTCCTTTCAGCTCCCTAATTGCTCTAATTAACTCAGTGGGAAGAATAGTGTTCACATAGCTCAGCTGCCTCCGTACCCTCATCTCTCCCATATACCTGAGTCATAGAGACAGGCCAAGCAACGTTAACTCCGCATTAACTCTGAAGCTGTGCTGCAGAACCTATGGCTACTTCTTCCCCACCCCCCATCCCACCCCCACCCCCACCTTGTCTGTCTCTGTCAGTTTTGTGGTCCCGATGATGTATGCTTGAGAATGTTTTTATCTTTAGGTCTAGCCTAAAGATTTACGCAAAGTGACAGCTCCGGAGGTCCAGGGATGGCCATCAGAGCTTCTGAGATGCATGGTTATTAGATGCAAGGCAGAAAAAAAAAAAAGAAAAGAAAAAAAGAAACTACTCTCCATGCATGAGCCTGATCAGACTGCCCTGTATTCATTCTCTTATTTGGCACCCGTGTGCAGGTGGGGCCTGCTTTCCTGGCATCAGATAGATTAGCTGTCCTTTTTTCTCCCCGTTACCCTGTTCTTCCCACCATCGCTCACCTGCCTCTGCTTGGGGAAGAAAAACCGTAGAAAAAGATTGCGAGGGGGCTGCAGTGAAGCCCACACATCTCCCGGGGCAGTGGTTTATGCCAGGGTATCCCACACTCTGCTTCCTTTTGACTCCACGTGTACACACTCAACCTCACATACTCTGTCCAACACACCGGCTCAGACCTTTTAGAGGGCAGTCTTTCAAAGAAACTAGAACGCTGGCCAAGAGGCCCGCCCAGAAACCTGGCTGGAGTCAACACTCTAAGGCACCCTGATTTGTCAAGTGGGTAATATTGGGGAGACAAGACATCCCCCATCTTGTGTTCTGTTTCTCTTGCTACAGAGATCAGCATCTAAACCACTTTTCTGTGCTTCCAACAGCCCGTTCTGAAATAATCCTACCTAGGAGAGCAATCTGACCTATCAAGCCGTGGAAAAGACCCAGTGAAAGCAAACTGGTTACATTAAGGATTGGGGTTCTGTTTATTGACAGGGTCATGGCCTCTTCTGGTTATGACCCCCGAGGGACCCTGGCATGGAAACAGGATTTGTAACGTAACACTAACAATAACACACTAGAGACAGCCGTGACAGGGTTTGGTTCTCCTACACGCTGCAGCTGGCTCCTGAGGATGAGGACAGCCAGGGGCAGGCAGGGTAGGCATGGGGTAGGAGACAAAGGAGCAAGATAAGTTTGAATTGACTGGCATACCACCCTCCCCCAGGAAGCTAGGTACCCAGCACGGGCTTTTCGATGGTCCCCTAAGTGGGAGAACTCATTTCTGGACTTTCTGAGCTGCCATGGTCCCAGGTCATCTTCCACCACTCTGGATGGAGTTGTGATCTCTAGAGGATCCCCATTCTACCTTCCTCATGGTGCATCCTTGCTCTAGAGAGCAAACGTGTTCTCCATTTACCACACCATTGTCGTTTGCTTGGGAAGGTTTTATCTAGTTTTTTTCCTGTCTGGAGTCGGGGAGGTTATAAGGTGGGACCAAGACAAGGCTAGAAACTGAAGACCCAAGTTTTCCTCACTATTTGTCAGCACCAGCAGCCTGGCCAGACCAGAGCAGGATTTTTCTGTAGTTTCTGCCCTTGCCTGTTCAGGGGATATCTGAGGGACTGTGAAGTATATCAGCAAGGTACACCACACTGGAAAACACCACTTCCATCAGTTACCAGGGATTTCTCTTCCTGTCTACGGGGAAGGAGACGTCTTTGTGAATGGACAGGATGGAACTCTGGAGTGTCGCCTGGTTGGCCGATGAGTGCATGCTGTTGAAGAAAGAACAGCTGCGGGTGGTCTCTTTCAGATTTTCCGTCAGGCCTATGCTTCACCTCTTACCTGTGCAATGTGCAGGAGTGGAAATGCAAGCTCTGGAAAAGCCTGGCACTCATTCAGAGGTGATTTCCAAGGGAAATGCTCAGGAGCCTTCTTTTTCCCTCGTACAGTCTGGGAAGGTCAGCTTCCTTGAACTGTGGTGTCACAGACCAACACAATCAACGGCCCCACATTGATCTCAACTTCTGCCCTTCCTTCCAGCATTCCATCGGTACCTCAGTTTCCAGGAAACTTTCTTCTGTGGTGCAGTGTACAGTTACATCCCAGTGGTCCCCAGTGAGTGCCTGCTCTCTTTACTTACATATTCACATCCTGAGTTTGCACACTTGATGTGCAAAGCCAGGTAATTCTAGACTTTGACTGAAGGATTAAAATTTCTCTGGACATGGTGCTCTCAACCTTGCCTCATGGCATGTGGTGCTCGGTTTAGTAGAGAAGCTGCAACATGTGCTTGACTGTTTAAAGTTGTGGTTGACATACCCAGACTCACAAAACAAGGAGCCCTCGTTTACGACTGATTTGCCATCTCACTGATTTTCTGAACTCAGTCATCAGAGTTCTTATGGATAAGAATATCCTGGGCCTTCTCCTGGCTTGCGCTGTGGAGATGTGGGACAGGCAATAAGGCTTTGTGTACTTGATTAGTAGAAGAGGACGTAAGTGTGTGTGAGTGTGTGTGTGTGTGTGTGTGTGTGTGTGTGCACTCAAGATTCATTCCCACTCTGATAATGAGCCTTCCTAGACCACAGCTTAAATATGTGTTTTCTATCTGTTTGTTCGGCCTTCATAAAATTTTGCCTTGGCTTCCATAAACGATTACTTTACATCATTTTTTGAATGATTGT
>CABHPQ010147696.1:0-15577 GCA_902168405.1 Peromyscus aztecus
TCATTCAGTTTGGCATAATTGTTTATATCACCCTTGTTCAGCTCACATTTTGGTGGTCATGTTGTTGAGACTTTATGGGTATGGTTTCTAATGTTATTGAGAGACACAATCTCACAGAAAACTCCTCTCCTGAAATGTTCCTTGCACTTAAGTGCAGGGATATTTTATAGATGTATCCATTGGGATTGGGCTCCATAACTCTGCATTTTGTTTGGTTGTGTTTTTTTCTGTAATAGATCGAATCTGTCGCAAAGATGAGGGCTGAAGACTACACTTATCTGTACTTATAAGGACACATGTTTATAGGATGTTAGGGATTTAATAGACTAGTGGCTGTTGATTCTCCTCTAATGACCACCAATTCACTAGCACTGAATGGTTAGCTAGGTTTCTAGTACTGGGCATGGTATCCATCTTATCAAGAAGGTCTCAAGTATGAAAGAAATACAGAACAGTTACAAAGGAGGAATAAATTTTACTTGTATTCCTTTCAAAGACTAAGTTACTAACAGTTATTTTTTTATATCATAATGAGTAGAATTTTATCAAGTGTCCTTTTTGTATGAATTCATCTTATATGTTTTATTCTTCTGATTGCTAATATGGTGAATTATGACAGACTCATATTTGAGAGATTCTTGCATATGGAATAAATAAAAAACATGACAGTATCATATTCTTATTTTCACTTATTAGTAAGTTAAAATCTCTAATATCTATGGGACTTTGCCATGACAGTCTGCTGTGGGAATTCATTTGGATCAGTGTTTATCATTTTATTTCCTGCCATCCTCTGAGAATATAACACCATCAACTTTTGTCACAGATACAAACAGGCCTGCCTCATCTCTATGGCACATGCATTCCCAATTCCATTTAAGGCTTGTCCCTCCAGTTATGCCGATTGTCACCTCATCCCCTCAGTGCTGGCTTCTCTTCATCTTCAATATTCAAGTTGTTTATGTTCACACGCTACTCAGTTCTCAATTCACTAAACTTATCTTTTGTTGGAAAATGACCTTTTGATGTTTTGTTTCATAAGAGGGAAATAAATTTTTATAAATAATTTCAGTAGATACTTTTCTGTTACTTCATTACTTTAGACCTGAAAGGTACCTAACCCCACTACCCTTTGACTCCCACCGCATCTCTAAAGCAAATTCTCTTGATTTCACTAGACTCTGCATTTTCTTGATACCATTTCAGTGTTCTCTCTGACCCTAAGATTCACTGCTCTTTTTCCCACCTCTTTCCTTTCCTGTCCTTTTCTTTTTCTTTAAGTTTCCCAAGCATATCTTCAGTAGTAAAAGGAAGCTACATATCTGTTGTAAGTGTCTGAAAGTGAGCAGCAGATTGCATTTCCTGCCTGAGCTACATGGGAAAAAGCACAGTTTACCTTTCCAAATCCCAGCACTTTCTCTAAGCAGTTCCACCCATCCTCACTCATGAACTCATCAGATTGTATTCTGCATTTTAGCTTTTTCTCTTGTGAATTTCTACCCAGTCAAATCCACATCTCTATTGACATATTTCATATTCATGTCAAAATCAACTTCTTTTAAATGGAATTCATCATCTTCCCACATGAATCTGCTGTGTTTACTTCCTAAATAAACAACTGATACTCAAGAAGTTCTTTATGCCAGAAAGCTTATCCACAGTCCTCCATGTGTCCTACCTTTCCTATCTGTAGCACTTAGTTAATTTTTTTTGTCTACTTGTTCTACAGATATTTTCAAATTTTCCCCACTAATCTCATCTTTATACTGATTCTCTGGTGAAGTCCACATTGCTGCTCACCAGAGTTATTAGTGTTATTACCAACCATTTAATAACTTCATTTCTAAGCCTCTAAACTTAATTTCTTCCCTAACAGCAAGGATCCCACTAAATGCAAAATCCCTTTTCAAATTGTTTATGGTTCTTCAAGAGCATTTGATACCCTTGGCCACTTCCTCTGGTTGGAAATGTTGCTATTTTGATTTCTATGACCTTGCACTCTGCTGGCTTTCTTTTTGAACTCTTATCCAGGCACTCTTTGTAGTGACATTGCCAGACATTCCTGCACTACTCGACAAGGAAATGCTTCAGGTTCTCAGAAGACAAGCATGGAGCCATTTCTCCTCACAGCTCCTGTAGATCAATGCATTACTCCACAGCTGGAGTATGATATTCTCACTCGAATTTGGTATCTTTATTGTATATCATTTTTAGTGTGTTTCGTAGATTTCCCTTATAGAAAATGCTAGCTTTCCCTGAAATTGCTCCCCCTCTTCCTGTCTCATCAATTAAAAGTGACCTTTAACCTATATTCAGGCCTGAACTCAGAGTCAATACCTGCTGCCCATTCCTCACTTTATCCTCCATCCCTCAACTTCCAAAAGCAAAAATAAAGAGCAAGTATTCCAGTATGCTGAAAGATAATCACTGGTATCATTAAAATTTTCCTTTGTGAAGCATTACTAAATGAAATTAGAATGATTTTGACCACCACAGATATTAATTAATTACTCTTCCTAGACAGTTGATCTAATAACCAAGGCAGTTACTGGCAAATAAATAATGTTTATGAATAGGGTACATTATACACTTCTTGAAAGCCACATTTTTTTAAATCTACCAATATATAAAAGTTCCTACAACAAGTTAAAAGCACAATGAAGTTTATTAAACAAATAAATGAATAAATGTATACCTCCAACCACAAAGGCTGTAAGATCTTCTCATATTAAATCATGGGGTAAATAAAGTGGTAAAAATCACTATGTAGATACAGGGAAATATGTAATATATTTAAGGACTTTTAGCCCTTACTAAGTAAAATGGAATAATGGGGGCAGATTAAGAGATAAAAAGAATATTTTAGATAACTTGGAATGAATTTTACTTCCTATTTTCCTTTTCTTTCATTTCAAGACAACTTATAGTATTGTGACTCTGTATGCATTCTCACCACAGTCCTTAGACACAAAGAGATGTTTCCATCAAACACACCCTTCCCAGTATCCCATTCAGGTTGTTAATACATTTTCATACAGTAGATGCAAATTGACACAACACTTATTTTGTAAAAATCTGAATTGTATGTATTTATTTGCAGCCCTCCACCCTCATACTGTTTCTAGGGTGGTATTTTTTTGTGCTGTGGGTAATTCTGGCTACTCACCTGCCTTGTTCAATCTAGTGAATGCCTTCTGACCACCGGACAATGATCATTCTGTTCATTCTTGAATCTTTAACTCCCAGCATTTCCTCTTCTGAACACTGGCTGTTTAACATGCACCCTAATTAGTACAGAAGACAACATGTAGCATATGTCCAACTATAGAAGGGCATATGTATGCCAATTTTAATTAACTAGTAATAGAATGGAACACTATTTCACTTTTATTATATTTTTAATCACTTACTGTATAAAACATAATTTTATCTACTACATTGGACATTTTTCATTTTCCCACTTGATATGTTATTTTTACAGCACTGACCTATTTTTGTTCCTTTTTTCTTTTTAAATTAAAATTTTTTTAATGTTTTAACTGAAACAGAATTACATCATTCCCTTCCCATTTTTCCTCTCTGCAGCTCCACCCGGATACTTGTGTTATCGATGTATTTACCCAGTAAGTAGTTGTTAATTTGTACTATTTATCCTTTAAAAATCCCTGGAACTATTAGAAACCGACTCGCATTTTTTTTTTTTTTTTAAGAGCTGGCTCTTGAAGCTGCTTCCAATATTTTCTGCTACTTATCTCTTTTCTATGTTTCAGGCTAGTTGAATACATTTGTTCTTGTTTTTTCTGTCCTGCATGAAGGTACCGATCTTTTCTAGTATTTTGAGTGTTCATGTCCTTTGCATATACATTATGGCTTTCAGTTTGCCATTACATAGGATTCCTGAGTGTGCGAGCAAGTGGACATCTGCATCTACAGCTGTTTTTTGTGCCTTTTCTTGATCTTGTTTCCTTCTGTTTGATTGCCCTGTCCTATTCAGTTGTGTTAGTTTTTGTTTTGTCGTATTATATTCTATTGCAATCCCGTAGAAACCTATTTGTTTACTAATGAGAGACAGAAAGAGGTGGGTCAGGGTGGGGGGAGGGGTGAGGAGGAACTGGGAGGAGCCGAGGAGAAACATACGTTATATAAGAAAAATGTCTATTTTTAATAAAAGGAAAAAGAAAACAATGCTGTTTCTTGAAAAAAAAAAAAAAGCATTTACCAAGAACGTCCATGTGCCAGGCATAAAATAAAAGAGCTTCGGCTCCACGACAGGAGGTCAGATAAGACTTTTTATCTTCAAATGTGACAGAATGCAGTTAATATTTTTAAACATCTTGTATTTTCTGAGGAGGAGTTTAAACATGGATGCTGTAAACAACCCCAGCAAGGGGTGTCCTGAGTTGGTCAGGCAATATTAAGGTAGAGCTGCGAATACCAGGACATGTAGGAAAGAAATAACTTTACTGGGTCATTTAAAATATCCTTTTCCCATTTAATTATGACACAGCTTAAAATCATATATTTTCTCTGAGGACAGATTAAACTAGGTATTTTAATTTATATTAAAACTCCATAGGCTCTTTCTACCTTACGTAACTTTAAAAATGAAATTTATTAGTTTGAAAATAATGTGAAATAACAGGAAATACTAATCTGAAATAGCTGTGAGGGGCTGAACCGAGGAAAAAGGGGGAAGGAATGATGTAAGGCTAGTTCAATGAAAACACTAAAATAAAATAATTAAAAAATAAAAATAAAAAGGAACACAAATAGGTCTGTGCTGTAGAAGTAAAATATCAAAGTAAAAACGAAGCTACAGTTGGCACATGAAAAGAATCAGGGAATCTCTCCCAGCTAGAATATCGGAGCATCACAGTGATGTCCTCTGAAACTGAGCATCTGCTGTTTCCTGACGGGTCTAGCTCTGCATCTTAAGGACTTTTCCAAAATACTTGGAAAACTCTATCTTTTAATTTATAAGCCAATATGGAAATGTAAGAAAGTCATTGAGTGTTTCCGCCCTGTGTTCCCAGGCTGCTGCATCTACAGAAACAGGTGTCGTGAATTAAACACTCCATATCTGCAAAGCTTCCTTCTCTGTGGCTAGCTGTCTCCAAGACAACACAGTTGGAGAGCAGCCCTGTGCTTGTGCCTGTCTGGAATCAGCTCCTTGTTTCTCACAATCCTATTCCTCTGCAAAGGTTTGGCTAGGGTGCTAGTGTCAGGAATCTTGGATCTGTTTGTTTATCTCTTTATCTATGCTCTTACAGCAGGGAAACCCTAAACTTTTTAAATAACTATGACAACTAGCACCAGCTCTTTGTGAAGAAGTACACTGAAAGCCAGGTCACCCACATTAGGATTACTGCCAGTTTCCCCCCACTCTCCACTCTCGCTCCAGCAAAAGACCATGGGGGCAACTAAATGGGGGTAGATTCAATTTTAACAGACACAGGGGTTTGTACGCATTTTCATTCCCTGCGCCACCAGCTAGATAATGCCACTAAGTGCTGGCAGATCTGCACTCCAACACACTGATTGTAGCTCTTTCATATGAATATGATTCCGTATACTTTTAAATATGCTGTGACAGGTGCTTCCCCTCATCCACCTTCTCCAGAAAAAAAGGCTCTAACTTTGGCTAGGTGCCTTTTCCTACTTGGAGCGTAAAGGATCTGTGATCTCATTAAAGCCCCTTCCCTCCCTCTTTCTCCCCAGACCAGAGGCTTCCTAATGTTTTCTCCCCAGTTATTGCTGTGTACGGTGACTCTCATCCCATTTCACCCCCTCATCACATACTGCCCGATGCAGCTTACAGATGCTGAGCCACAAATGCGGCTGTCACTGGAGGCAACTTCCCATACCCAACTACTCCTGTTTCATCCATATCATGGCTCTTACTGATACCACTGTCAGAAATGCTTCCCTCATCTTCATCTCCCGCCCCCGGCCCCCAGATGATTATGTTTCAGATCTTGTCATCACTCCTAAGCAGGATAGGGGCTTTATTAGGTTGTTAATTCTTTCTGAAACTAAGTTCCCTAATTTATACACCCAGAAGCCTATTTTTCTGTAAAACATTCTTGAAATTAATAAAAAAAAATCAAATCCTTAGTGTATGCAGCAGGGAGCCAAGGGTGCTCATGTGAGTGGTGGCTGTGGGGGACTAAGACTCAGCATAACCTCTAGGATTTTTAGGATAGTTCCTTACCAACACTCTGCATATTTCTTCCTCCGTGCGGATACAGTAACTTCCTCTTATGGATGATAGGAAGATAAAATCAAGGATAAAATGCTCATAGTGTTTAGCAACAATGCTTCATTTTGTTAAGTGCCCACCAAAATCTATTAAAAAAAAAAACAGGGAAGGGGCAGTCACTTCATAATACCTGTTATTATTCCCGTGTGATGTGATAATAGATTTTTTTCTTTGATTATTACACCTTTAATGTGTCAGTCTTTGAAGTGTCACCAGTTTCATTAAAAAGAAAATAAAGCTGTAAACTTGAGTGGTTACGTGCAGTGGTTTTCCACTCTTTAGATTAACACTGTATTTGTCCATGCTGTGCATGGGAGAATCTTTACCATTCCCACCCATTCCCACCCATTCCCATTCCCCGTTCCACAAAATAATTGCCCTCCCCCCAAAGAAATTACTTCACAACGATCTTTAATGCTCACTTCAAAGTTTATTTATGGGGGGGGGGGTGTATACATGTTTAGTAAAGTGTGCTAAGTGCCTACACTGAGAACATTCCAGCTCGAATCAGTCCATTCCACACAGATGCTTCCTGTGCCAGTTGAGGTCATATGGAGAGGGGCCTTGACCTTTCTCTTGGTCAGGCCTGTGTTGCTGGTGAGTCCTGCTTACTCTCCAGGGCCTATTCTATTTTTTTTTTTTTGTTGTTGTTGTTGTTGATACAGATCATCAGTCCCATACAAAGAACAAGATACACAATATCTCAATGTATTTCACAAGTTTAGCACAGCACACCTCTTGTACAAAAATCCAAGAAAGCACAAAAGTGAAAGCACCCACTTGCTTACTTATAAACACACATGCATAAATCCTAAACACTACCCAAGAGTACACAAGTGAATACATTGCATTAAAAGGTACAAAAGCACTGTACGGAAAACTTAAAAGTTAAACATGAAATACTGCAATGTGAATGTGGAATACTCTAATGACCCAGCCCCACCCTTACATAGCCTTAGTATGGGTCAGAAACTATCAATGTGCTGGGGACCTTTCTAGTCCTCAGAAACACTGCTGCGGGGGCAGTGGGCAGCGAGATTAGCCTGCCGCAGAGCTCTGGCCTGCTCCAGAGCCTCTCTGTATCGGGAAGGCCAAGCCTGGGGTTCTTTCTTAAAGACCCTGGCCAGGAACTCCATAATCTGCATCTTGGTGATTTCACGGTTGGCTCTGGATCCCCAGAAGAACTCGTACTCGGGAGGCTCGAGGTGGGGAACACGCTGGTACTTCAGGTAATTCTGCTGGACGAACTCCTCGGTGATAATCTTCCTCACGTCTCCAAAGGTGGGGTGCTTCTTCCAGGGCCTCAGCCCCAGGATGCGCAGCACGTTCCAGACCGCGCCCTCTCTGGCCCCGCGGCCCTTCACGTAGATGAGGCTCAGGATCATGAGCAGGAGGCCTGTCATGGGCATGCGGTTGTTCAGCGCCACTCTGTCCAGTTCCTCTGGGCTGAGTGCTTTGACCAGGGCAAACTCCATGGTGTGGAGATTGGTCAGCCTCAGGTGCAGCCCAAAAACTCTGGCAAGGATGAGGCTGGTGCGCCTGAGGATGCTTCTGCACCATTTCTTGTAGCTGCCCATGACATCTTTCACCATGTCTGGGAACCACAGGACCATCCTCTTCTGGTCCTTGACCAGCACGTACCACATCAGCTCGTGCGCCTTCTGCACCAGCTGGGCCGGGGCGGGTGGTGCTGGCATCTGCCGGGCCGGGCTCTGGGGCTGGTGGGCGCGGCCCTCCTCAGCGGCCTGCTGCAGGATCTTAGGGTCGACCTCTTCGAACCGTTCTGCAGGCGGCGGCGAGGCCTGCCGGGCTGCCACAGGGCCTTCAGGAGCGCTTGGTGGCCCTGCGGGGGTCTCGGCCGGAGACGCGGGAGGAGGGACCGCCACCGGATCCGCAGGACTGACTTGCATCTCAGAGTTGGGGTCCTCGGCTGCAAAGTTAGGGTCGCTCAGGTCCTTACTTTGTTCCGACATGTCTGCGCCGTCTGATCAGAGCAGGACCGCTGCGACTGGGAGCTCTTGGAACCGGTACTCCCTCGGTGGACACCAGCAGAGGAAGTGCGCGTTACTGAGCGCTGTGCCTTCCGCAGCAGCGGACGGGCGGGGCGGACATGACACTGCGCATGCGTGTTGAGAAGCCAGAAGGGCGGTAGGGCTGGATAGGAGTGAAGAAGCAAAGCCCAACCGCTGGGGTCTGAGAGAGGATGCCACTAGACTAATCTGCAGGTCTCCTATATGGGCCAGAGATAGATGATGATGGGGAAGGAGCAAGTTTAAGTGGAATCATGTAGCTGAGGTGGTGAAGTCAAGTGAGGACACACTGGGTTTGTGCAAAATCAAGTTAAGTGTGAAGGACCTGGGGAAAGGAGGAGACTGGATCTTGAACTTGGGTTTTCTGCAAAAGAGTGCAAGAGACAGTAAGGAGTTTTTGACAAAGTGTGTGCATTGTGAAGATGATGTGATGCCTACGATTGGATTGTTGAGAAATTAATAGAGATAAATCTTTACTAAATCTGAGTCCAGATCAAAAAAGGAAGAATGTAAAGCGTAGTTACAGACGCTGGAGATCAATCAATGCAGAATTTGAATGTTTTGGAATTTATATAGATGTATATAAAGTAACTGATGGGTACTTAAAATTTTAATTGAGATGGGGATCGGCTCAGTCCATTTGTAGTGCAAGCATGAGAACCTGAGTTCAAATCCCCAAGACTCACATAAAAAAAAAAAAAGGTAATAGCATAGTCTATGTTTGTATACCCTGCTCTGAGAGGTGAAATTCGAGGGATCACAGGGATTTGCCAGAGGCCAGCCTAAGTATAGGTTCAGTGAGAGACCCTGTCTCAAAGGAATAGGGTAGGGAATGATAGAGTAGGATACACAACACTCTTCCCTGAAATCTGCATGCATTTACATACACATACACAGACATAATTGACACAAATAACAGTTTGTCTCTATACACAAGCATAATATGCAGTAAGCAATCTTGCATAATTAACATATTCATCACCTCAAATTTTAGGAATATTCCAAGTTCCTTCTCTTATCTACTTAAATATACACAGCTGAGTATATAGTACACTGGAGAATATTATTTCTAATTATACTCTTGTATCAGAAGGTCATTTTTCTTCAACAGCCTTTGGTAATCAGCTTTCTACTCTCTATTTATTTAATGCCAACTCTCCCTCATTTCCACAAATGTGGGAGATCAGGAAGCATTTGTCTATGTGTAGCCCTTTTCACTTCACACAATGCCGGAAAGTTCATACAGGTTGCCACAAGTAATAAACAATATTCTATTGTACATGAGGCATCAAATTATGTATGAAGACTATATATATGTGTGTGTATTAACATATATGTATATACTTGCATATGTATATGTACACATATATCCATGTATATGCATATATATATATAACATTTTTTATGCATTCATCCATCACTGAATGTTTAGTGAGTTGATTTCCAATTGTTTTAATAGCTATAGATTTTGGCTTGATTTCATTTAAAATTTCCCTTAAGATTTTAGAGGAAAATGATCACCATATTTATTGACACATATTTTATGATAGTGTATTTTTCATGTTTCTCCAGTGCCCCTCTTCCCTTGATTACTGTTGCTACATTTTCTGAGTTTATAAATATTCTACTTCTGACAGTATGTTGTCAGCAAAAGACTAGTTCCATGTTGGGAGCATAACTAAATGCTTCCCAATATCTTATAAATGCAGTTTCCATTGATAAGGTCTAACAATCTATCATAAATGAGGTGAAGCATATTGTGACAATTTCCAAAGTATAATAAAAAAATTAGATTGAGAAGAGGAAATCTGAAGCTGTTAACCCCTCAACCTATCCTATATATAATGCCATTGTTGTAGCTTCCAAAACCAGAAGTCCTTACATTTGACCATTCTCTTTGCTCTGAAATAATGGGGCTCCTTAGCCTTTCTTTGATTTCCTTAAGTTTAAATAACCTTAAACATTCTCCATTGAGACTTTTTGTTGTCACTTGAAACAGAAACATATTTTAGACATCATGTTGGTATTTCTAGGCACCACAATGTGTTTACTTACACAGGATGGATATCATCGACCCAGAATATTTATGACAAGAAATGTTTCTGAGCTTTTTCAGATTTCAGAATATTCATACATGCACAATAATATGTTATGAAATCAAGTCTAAACATGAGATTGTTTTTTTTTCACCTTACATACATAGTCTGGAGGCAATATTATGTGATAATGTCAGTAGACTTTTGTCTTGGTTGAGATCAACTTCATGAAGTCTGATGTGTTTTTCACTTGGGATATCTTGTGAATCCTGGAAACATTTCAGATTGAATAGTATTTGTGATTTCAAGTTTTTGGATTAAGTGTTCAAGTATGCTTATACTCATCTCTTAGTTTTGTTTTTCCCCAAGTGGGTTGATTTTGAAGGGTTTTCTGGGCTAGCTCACTATGATTATATACATGTTGTATTTACCATCTTTGGCTTAATGGATGAATGGAAGTAAGTCAAAAGCGGGGGAGGAGGCAACATTTTTAAAGAAAACATTTTCTTGTTGTGGTAGGACAGCAGCCATGTGACCAGAGAACGACTTGGGCTTCAGCAACTGCCTGGGCTGAGCTGTATAGCTGAGTTTCTACCTGGACCTCACTCTGATGAAGTTGTTAGCATGACAGCAGACAGTACCTCTACTCACATCATGCATTCCTGCTGATAAGAAAGTTGCTTAATGCTGAACTACAGTCTCTAAAGTAGGGCCACTCTGAGAGATGATGCTTCAAGAATTTCAAGCCACAGAATTAATGTTCAACTTGAAATAAACCCAGTGTAAACTGAGGTGATGATACCCTCAGAGTTCTGAAGCATCCCTACAGATATGATTTCATCTGCTCAAGTAAATCCTTCTGAGAAGGATCAATCTACTACTCAAAAGAAAAGAGGAAGAACATTTAGGTTAACCTTCAAGCAGAGAACACAAGCTTAAGTAGAGAGAGGCCACATCTATTATCAAAACTTGGAAGCTGATAGCAACACTACTTACCTCTATAGATAATGGCAGATATTACAAATAATAATGAAAATGGAAGTAACATCAGGGAAAGAGAAGAATTCAGTACCTGTGTGGTGTCCACGAGTCCTTTAACTCAAAGGAGATACTGGGGCTGGAGCTCCAAAGATGTCTGAGAGTGTTAGGAATAAGTTAGGCTGGTTGGACATCTCTACAGTAGGCTGAATGGGGCACAGGAAATAAGCTATCTCACCAGAGGCTTAGAAGCAAAAGCAAGAAACTTACATTAATGGCTCCCAGAAAAGATTCAGGAAGAAATGCAGGAAGAATATGGAGACATTATGTCTTCAGATCATTTGGAAAGGACAATATTTCCAATGGGTTACTTCAGACTGTAATATGGAACAGATTATACAGCTGTGGAATAGGCTGTTCTTGGCAGACTCCTCAGAAGAGGCCTCTCCTGGCACTGGTTTCCACAGAGAGCTGAGGAAGGGGGGTCGTCCTGTAACCTCCTGGGGATACCACACATGCTCTTAGGGCAGGGCCCTTGGATGAAGCATGAATTTTTCCTGCCTGTTTCCTGTCCACATAGGCAGTGACCTTTGTCTTGAAGCCCCTAAATGGGCCCCACACGCCTTTTCTTGCCAAGAAACTGAAACAGAGAACTCATTTTAATACTTTCAGCAAATATTATTGAGCAATGTCTGTTGTAGTTTTAAAATTTGCATTTTTGAAAAGTAGCTCAGTCTTGTAGAGAAACCAGTGACACTGGGACTACTGGGCAGTTACATCCTTTTTTGTTAGAAAAGAACATGAATCAAGCACAGAAGGCTGCATTCCATGGTTGGGGGGAGGAGGAGAGGGCAGTGTTTAACCTGTCATCCTCTGGATCTTCCCTAGGGGCTTGAAACTCAAGCTTGTTATTTTTGAGGGCAGCCACGCTCATCCAAACTGCTCAGTCTAGTTCTGTCCACACTGACTATTCAGTCAACTCATTTAACAGAGAGTACAAGGGTTCAGAGTATCTCCTAAATGGTTACCTGCACACAGAGTTAAGACTGAAATTAGTGATGAAGAAGAAATGGAGTAGGGGGATTCTGAGAAGACAAGATATTTGACACTCCGTTGATAACTATAGTTTGCATGTTTGCCTGGGATAAAATGCCGAAAGACATAAAATATGTGGAGAGGGTAAATGGCAAGGAAAAAGATAAATTAAAATATAAATTAATAAAGTAATGATTATTTTGATGTGTATTGTCAATAAACTGTAATTTTGCTATCTAGCCTGGGACAGAAGTAAAAAAAATGTTCATTGAGGATGCCAAGAGAGAGATATTCACTGGTGAAGTGGAAACTGGGAATAACAGGAGTCTGTCATAAGAATGGGTGTAAATAAGCATTACTGTGTGACCATGATATGCAGGACCATTTTGGGAATCTATGCAGAGAGTGGAGATCACAATTCCTGGGAATACAAAGCTGACATGCTCGGGATAAATTTGCATAGATCCATGTCCAGTGGCATGTATCTGAATTTCAGGACTCCTTAATGGAGTCAGGATGATCCTGAGTTCAAGGAGAGTCATAGCTAAATAGTCATGCCTTGTCATTCTTTCTAACCCCCAAACACACACAATAATCTGGATTAAATAATTATCATTAAAATCTTGGCTGAAGTGAGAAATTCTGGAGGTAAAAAAGGCAACCACGATCATACTTAGAGTTCCTAGGGCCAGATTCTTCATAGTGACTAGTCCTGGCGTAGAAGAGAGATCATTTTTCTTGTGCAAGAGTGCAATGCACACCCCAGTAGTTCACCTCTACCTTTCTTAGGAAAACCAGAAGGAAGGCAGAAAAATTAAAATGACACTGTTCTCACACTACAAAACCTTTTTTGGGCAGCCAGGTCCCCAATTGAAAAACCACTGGTGAGGAGAAAAATAAAAGGAGCAGAGAGGAGAGAAAAAGACAGCTATGTCAACAGTTCCAGGTAATTTAAGCCTCTTTCCAGACTAGCATACTACATTCCTTCCTAGATCTATTTTGGGGCATGTGAAAACAGGATCTTCATCTTAAACCCATGTCTCTAAAACACTTTACATGTACCAGGCCTTGGCTTCAAGTTTGTAGTGCATCGCGTGTTAATAGATTTTGTTTGCTAATATTTTATGTTGAGAGTTCTCATAGATATTCTCATTAAGTGTGCTTGTTTTTAATTATCTCTTTTGCCAAATCTTTACCTGGTCTTGATATCAGGTATTATTATAACCTCATCAAACAGCTCTTCCCCCCTTTGGTATATGGAAACAAACTTATAGCTTCAGATTTATTTCTTTAAATGGTGAGTAGCATTTTTTTTCAGTGAAACCTTCAGTGCCTAGAGATTTCTTTTGCAGATGGTTTGTGACTACAGATGCAATTAAAAAATGTGCCCATTTAAATTATCTCTGTCTTGCTGATACTTCATGGTTTTTAGAAGTCTTGTACATTTCATGTAAGTTGTCAGAATTAAGTGTATAGTACTGTTTAGTTATTTCCTCTTATACCCTTTACAATCAATTCATCTATACTGATATATTTTGGCTTCCACCTTTTTACTAGAAATACACAAATGCATACACAATAGATATTCCTCAAGAGATCCCTAACTTCTCTAGATACCTCATAGACCTCCTGGGCATCTGAGAGTTTCCCTATGCCTGGGACCTTTTGGTGTATCTTTTTCTCTAATTGTCCCCTGAAAGTTGGGGCTTTTCCTTCTTCCGCCACCTGTCCTTATCTTGTCTTGTCCCGTTTTACCAGGAACAGTTTTATCACTCAGGGCTTGGCATTTCCGTCTCTGCAGCACTGAGATCAAAGTGTGCTCCTTCAGTCCAGTGCATCTGTCCTATTCTTTATAGCAGTGTGCTTAGTTCCATTGTTCCATCTGCCTTAAGCCCAGTCAGTGATCCATTTCCTGTGTGTGCCTTCCTGCAAATAAACTGGGGCTGTGCACTTAGTTTCCTACAAATAAGTGACAATAACATGAATTCAACTTTATTTTTGGTGTGTGTGTGTAGTGTATACATGTATGTACACAGTGTGTGTGTGTGTGTGTGTGTGTGTGTGTGTGTGTGTGTTCCCTTGTCCATGTGTGTGATTGTGGAGGATAGAGGTCCACATCAGTTGTCTTCCTTAATGGCTCTTCATGTTGTTTTTTCAGATGGGATCTTTCACTGAACCTGGAGCTTGCCAATTCAGCTAGGGTGACTGGTCAGCAAGTTTCAGAGATTATGTTGTTCTTCCTAGGGCTGGGATTAAAGACATTCACCTCCTTACTCAGATATACCTGAGTGAAGGGTGTTGGATCTCCTCATGCTTGACAGGCATCTCCTCTGTTCTCACTGAGCCATCTCTAGCCCTCACCTTTTCCCAGATCTAATTAATATATAATTCTCACCTGCCTTATAAAACTTGCCACTCCTCAACTCTCAATTTGACATGGATAGTCATTCCTCCTTCTCAACTGCATTACCAATGGTATGCTCTTCAAGTTCTTGTTTATTTACTTACATTTAGTTGTTCTCCACACTGAACCTACTATGTGCCTATATGTATTATATATTAATTTACTAAATGTGCTATGACCAATTTCCACAGAGTGAGTGGATTCCAAATACGTAAGTTTATATTCCCATGGGTCTGGCAACCAGGAGTCTGAAATGAAGTGTTAAAATGGTCATATGCCCAACCAAAGATTTAAGGATGAATACCTTTTTGCTTCTCTTTGATTTCATTTCATTTTATTATTTTATTTTATGACAGGATCTTTCTATGTATCCCAGACTGGTTTTAGATTTCTAAATCTACTTCCTCAGTCTCCAGGGTGCTAGAATTACAGGTCCATCTTCCTCACCTCTGTAAAAATAGATGGCTCTTGACATTTTCTAGCTTGTGGCAGCAAAACTCATGCATCTGTCTTTGTCCTCATATGTCCATCTTGCCAGTCTTCCATTTCTTTGATCTTCCCTGTCTTACTAAGGGCATCACTTAGTAGGGCGTCATAAGTCTCAAGAGGAAATGTATTCTCTGGCTCAGCATTACTGGGTTCAGTTATCAACTTTAGGAGTTTGATAGCTAATGAATTTAGACACCAGCTTTCCACTGACAAATTAAGAGAAGCTTTAAGGCACTCATCTTCTTGTATAAGTATATGCATCAGTCATGACTCTGCTTTCACTATGTGAATCAGAGTCTTCAGTTTGCAGAAAAACTAAGGGGATTGACAAACATTAATTTTTGTA
>CABHPQ010147697.1:0-26396 GCA_902168405.1 Peromyscus aztecus
GGTAAGGATGGGCTGAAGTTCCCAATGAGTAGTGCTTGGGTCAATGTCAAAGGCACAACTGTGATTCCTATGAAGTAGGTAACTGGCTAAGCGTAGTAGTTCTCTAATTACGTCTTATGTTTTCATTTTTTGGTCTCAAATCAGATGTCTACATTGTATATTTTTCCTTGAGGCACTTGTTTAGAAAAAGAAGAATATTTGGCCATAGTACATACAGGTTTAAAAGTGCTTCATACAGAGTTCACAGGGATAAAAAGATTTACCTGAGATTTATTTCTCAGGCTCAACAATTTTCAATAAATTCAGTGTCTTCCTCTGCAGAGTCTAGCTGCGTTTGAGATGTTAACGATTACCACTGTGGAGCAGAACACTTTAGAGTAGCTCTCTTCCCGGGGAGACTACTGCTGACTACCCAGAGAGAAATTGATTAGGAGTCTCATTGACACTCTTCATGTTCAGACAAAGACAGTCGGGGAGGGAAGAGGCCAGACACCATCTGGCTTCGCCCACTGACCCTATGAACTCTTCGTGGTACTTGGCCTCTCTTTGAGGAGTATCATCTACCCAATTCCAATTAAATGTACCCGAGCCAAAGGCCAGAGGCACCAGCAAAACTGCTTTAAAGCTAGATATGTCTCAGAAGAACAGGACTTGTTTAGGGAGATTGGGGTGCTTAAGAATAAAAGAGCTCATGCATGATGTTTGGGGGAGTATGGCGTTATTGTCTTTGAGATATTTATTTCCTCCAAAAACTCGATATACAACTCCATTCTTCTTTATGCAGACAATAAGGCTGCAGTGCCTCTGCTACAGATGAAGGCTGTCAGAATTTTAGAGCCTATACTCCAAACCTTTTTGGACCTTTTATTGCTCTGCTGCAAGAAGTTTAAACTCTCCCAGTAACCCTGAAAATGTACCCCACCCCCAGTATAGGATTGCTCCCATGTCTCCCTAGTACAGTGAGAGTTTCAGCTCACTCATTCCTCCATATGTGTGGTTTCCTCCCTGTTCTATTTGCATGGGTACAGATGCCTGGGTGGCCTGTTAGTTCAAAACCTAGAGTTTACTTGTTCCATCAAAATTCTTGAGAAGTCTTGATGTGACACCTCTTCCTTCAGTAGCAATGATACAGCTTGATTATCTGCACAGTGCTAAGCATAAACTGTATGTGATACCTGGGCATTTTGTTGACTCTGTGTGCCCTCTTGTCCAAAAAAATCAATCAAGGTGGCAGATGACAAGGCAATGTCATTTAGGACTTCATTTAGGACCATGACTTTCCACTGCCTTCCCAATATTGGGAAGGGTCTGAGTGCTTGGCAGCTGGCCAGAGGTCTCAGCTGTCACAGAAGGCTGGAAACCAAAGAAACACATTTAAAATGCAAGTGCTCTTTTCAATCTGTCTGATTAATACTGTAGTAGGCTTAACTGCTGGTGTTCAGGGCATGTGAAACTCACAAAGTTTACTTCTATTAGCTTGGTTTTAATTGCTAGCACTCAGTGAGACAGGGTTTTGCTTCTTTTTCTACTCTTCACGTCATGTTGATTGCAGGAAAGCTAAACAACACTATACATTATTCTGTTCTATCTTTTCTCCCTGCCCAAGTGCCATATAGCCCACTGTGAATGAAAGGCCGAGCCTCTAGGGGTCAGTGCAGTGTAAAAAATGGCAACGCTGGGGTGTTGGTACTGGATCCTTAAGGTTCCCGTCATAGCTCTGTCCCTATTTCATTCTAATGAGGGAACTGTCCTATTACTTCATGCTGAGCCTGCCTTCAGAAGCCATCCCCTTGATGCCCATTTTCCTTTAATATAAGTTTAAACATTTGCAATCAAAGGCAGCTCTAATTTGAAACTTAAGACTGGCAGTGATGTTTTCAAATGTGGTGCTTTTCACCTTTTCTGTCTGAACCTGGAAGGTTGTCCCCTCCTCCTCGCCGCCTTTCAAAGCCCCATGGTGGGGTGCGGGGGAGGGGCCTGCGGCTGTCATTTCACCCCTCTTTATCTGCGCCCCCCTTCTATTTCTTTTAGAGAATAAAGATCCTCGGTTTGAGGCTGCACCCATCCTTTGATTGCGTTATGCCCTTCAGCTTTTGTCTTTCAATTTTGAAATTTTCCTAACTTCTTTCATGACGCTATCAAAGATCAATTAAGACTGAGGCCTGGTGGAGCCAGTGTGGGGACGTATGAAAGAAGGAGAAAAAGTTCAGGACACCCACACTCGCAGACGGCCGGGTTACTGTGGCACCACGTTGGATAACACACTGGTGATCTCTTGAGGGCGTTGTCCACCCTCATTGTGCTCATGACCCTCGTTTTTTAACTGCTTCCCTGTACCCCTTTGTCCCCTCAGTGGTGCTCACCGCACCTCTGAGACAACCCTCAGTAGCATCACAGATGCTCCAATGCCAGCATCCCATTTCAGACCGCGATCTCCTTGCGTGTCTGGCTCCTGTGGGATATTTCTTGGTGATCTGCTTCTGCGTTGCTGCCTCTCAGTGTCTTATTCCCTCCTCGTGACTCTGGGAGGTCACATCTTCCATTCTCCTGGCTAACAACATTGTGACCTATCCTGACACCTTGGAAGTAGTCCTGCAGCCTTGCTTTGGGGTTTTGAGCAGACACACCAATTGATAAAAGTTGATGCGGTGGCTCATACGTCCTTTTTAACCTCTGTGCCTTTTTTGTACTCTTGACACAAACTAGAGTCACCTGGCATGAGGGAACTATATAGGAGTCTGATGTAACACCTTTTTTGGGTAGGTCAACTTGTTTTTATGATTTTATATATCACTTTACATATAAAAACAATATATGTTATATATATATTTTATATATCACCTTACATATAACATTCTATCTCTATCTATCTATCTATCTATCTATCTATCTATCTATCTATCTATCTATCTATCTATCATATAAGGGCTACTTCCTACCTAACAACTCTGGCATCTCCAACAGGCAAATATTTCCAGGGCTCCACAACAGCCAGACCAGACATTCTCTTCTTCCTTTCTTTGAGAACATATCCTGACACATTCTGCCGGGCATTGTGATGATGCCTTGCCACCTCCCTTGACCACCGCAATTGGTACCGATGTTTGTTCTTGACACCTGAAGCTTGGCCGTTCTAGCTCTTTAGCATCCTGCAGCTATTGCCCTGCTCTAAAACAGAGAGGACGCCAGAACTACTTCATGTCTGGGCTCTTTGATGCGACACTGTCATGCTGTATTGGAAAACAATGTGAGGGCCATCCTTCCCCCAGCTATAGGTCACATCTCTCTGGTTTCAGGGCAGTTTCTTTTGCTCCCAAAGCAACATTGAAAATAAATCTTCGAGTGTGTGTAGGTAGCCCTTAGCTTTGTAAGACTATCTGGGATAGAGAGCAGTCTGAATGATTTAAACCATCATTCCTCAAAATTACTCTATTTACACCAACAGTTCTCAACCTATGGGAGACCCACAGGACTTGCATATCAGGTATCCTGTATATTAGATATTTACATTATGATTCATAACAGCAGCCAAATTATAGTTATGAAGTAGCAATGAAAATAATTTTATGGTTGGGGGTCACCACAATATGAGGAACTGTATTGAAGGGTCACAGCATTAGGAAGGTTAAGAACCACTGATTTAGACTATTCTAAGACACTGTCATGAGACCATCTGAGCCTACCTGCCCTGAAAGACATACCTCGATGCGACTTTCCAGCATGAATATGACATCGAGTAAGATGGAATCATAGTCCTTTCCTAATTCCATAAAGATGGGCCTCAAGTTGTGGGCAAATTTCTGTTGTGAGAAATAGAATAGCAGACCTGAAATGCCAATCCCTTCCTTCCACCAAAGTGGGGGATACTCACATTGTTCAAAATGTTTGTAGATTATGTATTACACAAAGGAGATAATGTTAATAAGATATATCTGAAAACTATACCCCTGTGTCTTTCTCTAATATTTGGAAGTATCTAGAACATATTAATAAACAATGCCAGTATCTAACTTAAACACATAAGCATATCATTATAGTAACATTACTTATACTTTCCTTTAAAGAGGTTCTATGGATTCAGAAAGAGTATTTAGTATTAAGAATGGTTTTAGGGAGAGGAGGAACAGCCTGATGTGAGAGGCCTGCACTGCCACCTGAAGCCATGGTGATACAGATATCTGTGCTGCCGAGTGCCATGTCTGGGTACATGGCCCTTCTGCAGCAGGGGTCTGTGTCGACGTCCGTGGCCAGTGTCACAACCAAGACCATGTGGACCTCCTTGGTCTGAGCTGCCATCAGAGGCCATGTTTATGTCTGAGTACTGTGCTGAGCTGGACCAAGTCCTTAACCAACTACCACACGGTGGCTCTAGTGGTGATGTGGACACAGCAGAGATGGCCTCACCCCTCCCTAGATGCCCCTTGAGCAGGTTGACCAACTCAACTAGCAGCCAAGCCCAGATCCCAGGGCTTTGAGCTGGCTCACCCCAACACCTAACCTATCTATAAGCTGCTGGAACACGTGGAGGGGCCGGTCCCGCAGAACCAAAGCTGCAGGATTTCCATGACTCAGAGCAATAGCAAGATATCCGAAAGGAGTTTCGACAAGGGTCCAGTATTGATGGTGAAGTGAAAGGAACAGGCAAAAGCACCTTGTCCTGAGTACTGCCATTTTGACTTCTGACTCCATTGTACCTGTAGGGTGAAATAAAGTTCAGGTTCCCAAGCCCTAGGGTAGCTGAGAACTTTCCAATGGCTGACCAACCTCCTCCTTAAACCATAGAAACAGTCCTTATGCATCTGAAGTTCTCTAGAAACATCATGGCTGTTCCTAACCACAGAGGGAACAGATGAATCTGATGGGTTGGACTGAAAGGCTTGCATTGTGTATTGATTGACAATGATTGAACATTCAAGGAAGCCCCTGGTCTCTAAATCCTGATTGGTAAAAATTGTAACTGTTACTTGGCAACAAATATTTGTAATTTTTGTGCTTATAAATCCCATTTCTGTCCCCTGCTTGGGGCTGTCAGGAGAAAAACGGCACCCGAGTCCTTGTCCTGCGGCCCTGATCAATCAGTGACCCGCTTATGTGGTGATTTATTAAAATATTTGGTGGCGCACGCCTTTAATTCCAGCACTTGGGAGGCAGAGTCAGGCAGATATCTGTGAGTTCGAGGCCAGCCTGGGCTACAAACTGAGATGCAGGGAAGGCGCCAAAGCTACACAGAGAAACCCTGTCTCGAAAAACCAAAAACCAAACCAAAACAAAAAAACCTTTGGAACCCATAAATGTTGTCTCTCTCCTTCCTGATGGAGCATAATGGGCTAGGTGTAATAGTAGCAGAAGCCAGAGGTCTCGAACCAGACCAATGACTCATTGCAATGAACATTTGTAAGTAAAGCTATGGACAAAAGGGTCTACTGTGTAACACACCAGGACACATTGCAGCTTCTACAGTGAAACTTTAAAATTTTTTTTTATTTTCTATTTTCTTTTGTGGGGGAGGTTATAAGGGCAGAGGGATGATACAGAAGGACTGGGAAATGAGTGGGATTGGAGCACATGATGTGAAATTTACAAAGAATCAACTAAAAAAATGGGAAAAAAAGAATGGTTTTAGGGGCCCTAGTTTTCCTTTGATGCATAAAATGGCTATCATAAGAAAAAATTTAAGAAATATATTCAAGATTATCCTACAGGAGTTTTTGTTTTTATATCCTACTTTGGTGTGATGTATCTCTGAAACAAGAATTCTGATACACAGACTTTTTTTTTTTTCTACTTCAGGATTTTTTTTTTCAAGCTTGCAGAAGAGCTATCTGAAATTTCTAGGTAGCAATATTTTGATTCTGAGTATCCTTTTTGCTGACTGATTTCTATTGATTGGAAGCTAAATCCTGGTGAACCTTTGGGTGATTTGTGGTTTTAAGGAGCTCTCTAAATCATTGGAGAGGGAAACCTTAAAATAGCAATGTGAGGTACAAATATTACAGACCACTATTTACCTACTGAGAAACTCAAGGTATAGAGATTATGTAAAGAGAAGCTCTCTTTATGCTTTTGCTCGTGCTATGATTTAAAAAAAATTGGTGTGCTGGCATATCTAAAATTTTCCTAGGAAGCATGTGTTTCTGAAAATACAGAACTAGATCTCATAGTTTCAGAGTCAATAGCGGGCTTAGAGCTCGGGTCTGCTGGGGCTTCTGTACTCCCCTAGTCTCAGTTCAAAGGGAAACGTTGCATTTCTAGCACCCCAGTATTGTTCCAGAGACATCTGGAGAGTAGGGGAGTCAGAATGCTGCGTTAATGGTGTTGAAAATGGGAGCATGGGTGGTGTGGCTCAGTGGAACGACCCGACCCTGCGCGAGATCAAAGCTAGAACCTTTCAGCATTCCCCACACTCCCTGCTTGCTTCACTATGGTTTGGAATACAAAGTCTCAGCCAGAAATGGTACGGTAGGTGATTTTTGGCTCGGAGCAGAGCCTCCCCAGCAAAGAGCAGGATGAGGAACCCAGCGAAGCGCCCCTTCTTGGTCTGTCTTTCCGTTTCATTGATAAGGTTTGGCTGTTTAACGTTGTTCACTCGGCCGCTCCACTTGCGGATAAACTACACAGTGCGCATGTGCACAGTGCACATGCTCGAGCCTGCTTCAGTAACTTAACCTTAGGAATTCGACGCTCACGATACGATTCATGGGCCTGATTCTTAGGATTCAATTCCTGGGAACTTCTACATGCATGGAACTCCATGCTTCACACAGACCACTCAAGTCAAGGTGTGCCTTTTAATGTGATTCATGTGTTGCTTAACGTGATCTCCATATTTTTTAAATTAGGCTTTGCTAGCGCAGACTTGGCCCTTTTCCTTATCTATTTCTGGAGTACTAGTTTATTCAATGTAAGTTTACCCGAAACTAAAACTATGGATCTCTTGAGTCTAATGACTAAACTGTATACAAAACATGCCAGGATACTGTGATTTCTCAACTACTACTCCGCTTTTTTTAAAACATAAAATGTGACGTGCGGTTTGCCTTTTATTACCCAAACATGATAAAACTCTAACTTACAAGCTATAAAATGAGGATGTTATTATTCACATTATGAAAGTGTGTCTGCTTTACAGGAAAATTTTTTAAATAATTTCTTTAAATTGCTTTGGGGTACATTTGAAATAGAATTCGACTCAAATGCTGATTCACAATCCAATTTTTGGGATGGCATATAATACATAAATTGAGACATGATTGCATAGAGAGTAGTTTTAGGCCCATTATTAATACATTTCTGAAAGAGCTCTTGACCATACTCATTTATTTCTCCTATTTTATTCTAATTTCTCTAAATCTGCAATCTAGAATCACTTCTTTCTACTCATCCACCAACATATATAACTCTGTTGTTTCACATCAGCACGAAATCAAAGACCTCTTGGAGATTGGATTAACAGTGGAGACGCCTAAGGTTAAAATCAAGAAAAATGACCCTTCAGCCCATAGTAATGGTGCCATTATGCTTGATTTGAGCTATTACAATCCTTGTAGATAGTGAAACTATGCGAAAGAAAGTGGATATATTCCTACAGAACACTGGACAACTGTACATAAATGGTTCTGAGTCCCCAGATAACAGCTAAGACTGATGAACCACAATGGAAGATCGGCTTGGTTCACTGGCTTCTCTGGACTCTTAGGCCTCTGTTCACGCTTAGGGGAGCAATAAAAAAGCAGTGTGCACCATGGAAATACGTGTGCCAAATCAACATATGAACAGACTAAGGCGATTTGGTACACATATTTCCATGGTGCACACTGCTTTTTTATCGCTCCCCTAAGTGTTGTGAAAGGCAAGGCCTCAGTGTTTGCCATTTCACGAACCTAGTGCCTAGCTGGTACCTCATAGGATTCTACATAAGCCTGCTGGGAGACCTTTTAGAAAGGGCCAGGGAAACTATGTTTTAGCAAACCAGCTACCCAAACCCGTGCAGACATGAATCTACTACCTTGTTTCCCAGATGGAGCAGTAAGTGTGGCTACATGTGACCGTTAATAGCGGAAGTACTGGGAGTACTGAGAACGGAGGAAGAGGAGGCAGACTGGGGTGAGGAGGACAGAACTATGGCTGATTCATGAAAGGCTTTGACTTTCAAGCTACCCAAAACTTGTTGCTTATCACCAAGGCTGGCTCTGTTTATGAAGCAAATCACTCCTGGGGCCAAGTCTAAAGAAACTTGTTTATTCTCATAGCGGATAGGGTTTGAAAAGTTAGCCTTTTCCTCATAGGTTTTGTTCTGAAACAAGAATCAAGAACCACATCTTTGTCATTTAAAGTACTAGAGTCCACACAGAGTTCTCTCAGACAGCGGAAAACCTGCGGACACAGCATTAGGAGGTGGGTGAGCTTCTAGAGTCCTGTGAGCTGTGTGGCTGGTCTTTCCCCTCTAGGCTGTGGGTTCCTGCTGATGGGGCGCTTTGTGTTGAGCACATTTATAGGTCTTTTCCATGCTATCTCAAGATAGCCTTTAATTCAGAAACTCATGAAGATAATATTAGTGCAATAATGACCAAACTCATACATTAGAATGAAAACCATGCATGCTTATTATAACCAGTGGTGATAAGTTAGGGTTCTGTTGGAAACTTCTAATTCTTTCTCACTGAGAAAGTGAGGAGTAAAAAATGAAGAGAAAGGTCCATATTCCTGTCTGATCTGGACATATCTTCTTCCATTACCTAAAATATGGTCATCCTCTTGAGAGTTTAAACTCCTAACCCTATTCAATTGTGTCTAGAGCAGAGGTTCTCAACCTGTGGGCTGCGGCACATTTGGCAAACCTGTAGCTCCAAAAATATCCACATTATGATTCATAACAGTAGCAAAATTACAGTTATGAAGTAGCAACGAAACTCATTTTATGATTGGAGGGGAAGGGGCGTCACCACCACATGAGGAACTGTATTAAAGGATTGCAGCATTAGGAAGGTTGAGCACCACAGTGCTAGAGATTTGCTTCTATCATATTTTCAGTAGGCACACATGTTAACTTTTATTTTTGTAAAGAAGAAAAGTATTCTTTTACATATAGCGTTTACCGACCACATTCCCAATGGGGTCAGTTACCTCCACAGACTCTGCAAATGGTCTGCTCACTGTCATTAGCCCAGGAGTGGGACACCAGTTGTTTGTTTTTGGCTCTTTGATCTCTTACCCCAATTGTTCTCAAAGCATTGGACTACTGCCTTTCCTTTTTCCCATTGTGTACCATTTATTTTCTCTCCTGTCAACAGAAACGTAGCTTTCTGGTTAGCACGAGACTGAGACGAATCCCCTGTGAGAAGGAGCATGGACACCTGGGTGCTTCTGTTGTAACTTTCCTAAGACGCTGCAGCTTGCAGCAGCCAAATTATAACTTATTTTTTTTTAAAAGGCCACACCTCACATCCCCAGCATTTTAAAAGTAGAGTTGGTGACAAGAAGAATTTGAAAAGGCATAAAATAGAAGAAAATAAGATATCATGCATTGAGCAGGTGTAAGCAATGGCCCATGAGTGCCAGATTTCTTATGAATGGGACAGAATGGAAGGTTAAGATACTTGGAGTTACATCACAAGCACCTCCCCATCTTCAGCCTTAGAAAATGGCTGGGTGTATAAAACTTGCTTCGACTATTCAATTTATTCTAGTTCCTAATTTTTTTTTGAATTTTGAGAATTTACATCCACACATAACTCAATTGAGAAATTACAACCTCTCAGCATTTGAGAGGTAAAATACATGCTGAACTGATTCCCTGGAGTCCCTTTGTACTTAGGAGAAGATGCTTGGGTAGTTTATGATTGGATACACTTTAATCTAAGGCTGGAAAGGGAAAGGAAACTTTTAACACAGGCAACTGGGTCCTTGGCTTACTTCATTCACTCTAAGGCTTTACAAGCTTCCAGATGCCTTGGACACCTGTGTACTGTGGTACCCCAGGGTACCTTTATATGTTGCTATTGCAAGTGTGACTAAAATAGTTATGAAACGTAGCTCAAGCAGCTGACATGTAATAAAGCGGCCGATCTCCAATCTTTTATTGGCTGTTTTAATACTATAAGCACACTCTTGAAGGGCATAGGAAGCAAAGGTATTGATTTTTGCTCCATTTGGGGTAGGTTAGACGTTAGTTGTATTGACAGCTGCTTGTCCCCAGGGAGCTTGTTTGAAGGAATAAACACATCTCTTTTCTGGGTTAGACAGGCCTTCCACCAGAGGGTTCCCTCTAAGAGTGAACATGGAAGGATTTCTCAGGCTCATGCTTTACACTAGAAAAGATTACTACTAGTCATTTGAGGATGTTGCTATGATTTCTTTGGCATTACGGGACTTAGGGTCATTGGATGATCCAGTAACTCAGGCTCATCAATCCAAATTATCTACAGATTGAAATCTCTTGGCTAAAGTGATAAGAAGAAACTGTTAATGATGGTCCTTCAGCATCTACCAGCTGGTATAAAATTATTGCATTAGCCTATAATTGTTAGTCTCAGTGTTCAGATCATTCCCATCCAGGACTCTGATTAGCATACAGAGGGAGCTTCTCAGACGTATTTGTCAACGGAAAATCAAATGATAGAATATTGGAGGACATATAGATAAGTTTGATTCATGAAAAATTAGAGAAGGAGGCAAAATTCAGCATTATCCCATTGGATGTTAATCTCTCTTACTTGTATTCCCCATCTGGGGTGGGAATTATATAACAAATTGTCGATATCTTTTCATAGAATTAAAATCACATGGTGGTTTAAATGGCTGCTTAGTGTCCTATCTGCATTAGTTTTTTTTGCTTTGTTTTTGTAGTTGTTGTTTGGTTATAACAATAGAAACCCGTATGGAAAGAAGGATTTTCTTAGTTTGTGCTCCCAGAGGGTTCAGGGCAGGAAGGGCAGCTCACACTGTGGGGGAGTGGCAGCAGAAAGAAGGGAGAATTCCCTCTGTTGACTTTCTGGCTTTCCAACTTTTATTCCAGTCAGGCCTTCAGCTCATGGGACGATGTCACTCATTTTAGGGTGGGGTTTCTGTCTTCAATTAATAATGCCCCAGTAGACAGACCCAGAAGTACACTTCTGTTTCCTAGGTGACTCCAAATCCACTTAAGTTGACAACGAGGGTTGGTTCATCAGCACGGAGTCTCTTGCTCCTTGTGTTATATACTGTCCCTGGACTTGTTCCTTTTTCTCTGCCCAAATCAACTCTCAGAAAGTGTTCAGACTATAGTTATTCGGTTCATCTTGTTAGTTCCTTGAACAAGTACTCAATCAGAAAAGTGTGTTGGTTGGGATGAGAGGGAGCCAGCTGGGAAAGAAGTTAAAGAGGGATGAGAAGGAACAGGAGTACTAGGCTACATCTCCCAGGAATACGTAATCACTTCATCAGATCTAGTTCAAGAGGCTTGCATCCTTGATAGGCATCCAGGTCTCGATAATACTAAGGTGTAGGGCTAGGAGAGTATGAAGACAGTTTCAACCATATGCTCTTTTGCAAAGGAGGCTAACTATACGAGAGTTATTGTGACATGTATGTAGCTACATATTTGTTAAAGAAAGGCCTTTAGGGAACTGGGACTGTAGTAGCTCAGTTCATACGGCACTTGCCTAGCCTTCATGAGGTCCTGTGTTCAGTCCCTGGCACTGCACAAACCGGGGGTGATGTGGTTATCTGCTGGGATATCAGCACTCTGGGGGTGAAGGCTGGATGATTAGAAGTTCAAATCATACCCAGCTGCCTGGGAGTTTGAGACTACCTTGGGCTAAAGGTTTTGTCTCAAGGAGAAGAAGAAAAAGAAAGAAAGGGGCTGAGGAGATACTTCAGATGGTAAAGAACTTGCTGTGAAAGGAAGAGAAACTGAGTCCTATCTCCAGGACATATGTACAGAAAAAAAAAAAAAAGGCATGGTGATACCCAGTAGTGATACCAGTGTTGATGAGGTAGAGGCAGATGGATCCCTGCAGCTTACTGGCCAGCCAATTTAGCCTCATCAGTAGGTCCCAGGCCCCAGTGACAGACTCAGTCTCAATTATTAAAAAGAAAAAAAAACACAAAGAAAATAGTTTCTCATTTGAATTTTTAAATTTTTACTAGTCATTTAATTTTTTTAATTTAAAATTTCAGTTATTGAGAATTTCCTACATGACTACATTATATTTACTTCATTTCAACCCATCTCCTCCCCCTCTAACTCCTCCTGTATGCCATGCCCATCCCTCTCTAGTTCATGACCACTTCTTCTGTAATTATTGCAGTTACACACACACACACACACACACACACACACACACACACAACCTTCTGAGACCATTTAGTGTTGCTCCTGTGCACTTGTGTTTAGGGTGGGCTGCTTGGGGTTAGATAATTTTTTAGAGGACTCTTCTCTGGAGAAAACTCACTCTCCCCCTCCCAGCAGCCATTGATTGTCTGTAGCTCTTCTTCCAGGGGTGTGGCCTTGTGAAATTTTTCCTAGCTACGCTGGCACGCCAGCTGGTTTTGTCATTATGCAAATGTATTTAGGCAACTATATTGTTGAGATTTCATGGGTCTGTCATCTCAGTCATGCCTAGAAGATGCTGTCTTGACGCTGGTGTCCTGGTCTTCTGGCTCTTGCGGTCTTTCTACCCCCTCTTCTGCCAGGCAGGGGTGAGGTGCTACGTATAGATATACCAACTGGGGCTACTCACCCCATGGTAACTTACCTGCATTTTGACCAGTTTTGGATGTGTTTAGTGGTCTCCATCTTTTTTATATACAAGTTTATTTGATGAGGGGTGAGAGATATACTTCTCTGTGGGTATGAGGATAAATAGATTTCAGTTAGAAGGGAGACTGACTTAGGAACATAGCAATATCATGTTATCCGCTAGGGTCTTTGGGCACTTTAGAGGCAGGTAGTTGGTTACGTGTTTAGTACCAGGCATTAATTACCTCATAGTGAGTGGGCCTTAAGTCCAATTAGACAGTTGTTAGTGATTCCCAGGACAATAATGCCACTACTGCATCACTTGTGGCATCTTTTTGGGCTGGTCATTGTTGTGACTGATTGCTTTTCTCTTTTGGCAGCTTGCATCACATCTTCCGATACTAGGAGATTTAGTCCTCAGGGAAGAGGCTTTTGGGTCAGGTCCAGCTTCATTTCTCTATGTCCTGCGCCTGAGGTGTGTGGTGTCTTCAACAAAAGGGTCTTACCTTCAAGGTCTGGGGGGCAACAAAAGACAATGACAATAGCCTATATTGTTTTGGGAATCTCCTGGATCTTTCTGATCAAAAACTCAAAGGGAGATTTCTTTTGCCTGGCATTCCTGTTAGTTTATGGCTCCTAAGGAAAGCATTGACACTATATGTGGTGTAACTCCATTTAAATATACATATATATACATATACACACACATATATATACACATATATGTATATATGTGTGTGTATGTGTGTGTATTATACATGTATATATAGTGCAATTTTAAGTGAGATTATAAGATAATATATTATTATGTTTTCAAACATCCTTAGTGATATTTCTGTCCTCTTTCTTCCTTCCCTCAGTAAATTGGTCTTTCCCATTTTTCCTCTTCATTGCTCCTGAATCCTACTAACCCCCTTTCTAGAGCTCCCCCTCTTCCTTTCTCCAAATGGTTCTTTCTGCTCCCTAGCCTTCTTTACTTACTCCATTTACTTACTTATAGCCTTTGTCTTTCTGGGTCTATACTTCAGTCAGTATAATATTTTCCAGTTCCTTCCATTTACCTGTAATTTCTGTGTCTTTATTTTTCTTTCCAGTTGAATAGAATTCCATTGTGTATGGGTACCCCATTTCTCTATCTGTTCATCAGCTGATAGACATCTTAGGCTGCTTTTGTTTTCTAGCTATTGTGAATAGAGAAGACATGAACATGGCTGAGCAAGTACCTGTGGAGAAGGATGTTGAGTCCTTTGGGCATATGCCAACAAAGGGTACAGCTGGGTCATATGGTAGATCTATTTTTCATCTTTTTTTGAGAATTCTCCACACTGATCTCCAAAGTGGCTGCACTAGTTTGTACTTCCATGAACAGTGAATGAGGATTCCCTTTCCTCCCAAGTTTTAAGGGATTTTATAGTTTTATTTTTTTATATTTACATTAATTTTGAGTTAATTTTCATATATGACTTGTGGGTGGGGTGTAACTTTGATCCCTTAGTTGTGAGCATCTAGTTTCTATTTGTTGAAAGGGATGTCCCTTCCCTATTTAGTTGTCATTCATTATTGTTACAAATCATTTGACTGTAATTTAAGGTCTCCATTCTGGACCTTAGAGATCCTCTTCCACTGATATAGTGCACGCACATGTGTGTATACATGTAGGCATGCTGTAAGAACAGTTTTAGCTAGTACTACTCTGCTTGATGACTGCAGTTCTGATGGGAGTCTTGTGATTGGAAAGTATTAGTCGTTCAGAGTTTTTCCTTTTTGTTCAAGACTGTTTTAGATAGTGTGTGTGTGTGTGTGTGTGTGTGTGTGTGTGTGTGTGTGTATGCGTGCACATGGAAGTTAGCAGACAATTCATGGGAATTTGCTTTCTCTTTCCTCCTTGTGTGCCTGGTAAATCGAATCCAAATTGTCAGGCTTGGGACAAGTTCCATTATCCCTGGAGTCATCTCTTTAGCCTCTGTTTTGGCTACTCTTTTCATTATTTAATTGATTTAATATTTCTGTCTTGAATTGCCTTTTTGTGAAAGAATGAATCCTCTGGTTTGAGAGAATGATATAAAATAAACTTGTGATTTAGGATTTATTACTTGTCTTTTGTCGTCTTTCCTTTGAAAAATAATCAAGACAAGGCAAGATTGTTCAGAGAAAAAAAGGAGGTTTTTGACTACTGCAGGGAGACAGTGATGACCTGGACTAAACAGTAGGAGCAATAATTACAAGTACAGATTGCCTCAATAGAAAAGGAGAGTGGGGTCTGGAGAGATGGCCTGGTGGTTAAGAGCAGCAGACTCAGGTTTGATTCCCAGCCCCCATATGGTGGCTCACAATCATCCATAATTTCAGTTCCAGGGGATCAACCTCTTGTGGTCTTCAGGGCATTGCATGCATGTGGTGCACAGTTATATGTGCACACAAAACACTCCCCCACAAAATAATAAAATAAAATTTAAAAAAGGGGTGACTGTAACTCAGCAAGTGCAACATTCCTTCAGTATATGCTAAAGGATATAAAAGCTTCTTTTAAGTAAGGATGAATTTATTAAACATTAAAACTAAAATACAGCCAAGCATAATAGAATTCAGAATGTGTACTTGGGGACTGAATCTACGAATCATAATGTATTGGCTGTTTAACTGTCAGTTTCTTCTTCCATAAAAGAATTCTGATTGCAAAATTTTAAAGCAAAATATGGGATACATGCAAAAATATAACCAAAAAATTATCAAGATCAGGATGAGTGAGATGCCTTCAATCAAGCACAGCTCTTTGAAGCAGACAAATAAGAAAGAGTGAGGTGGCAACTTCACTTTTGGGCACTTGATGATACTTGGATTTCTGTGTCTTGAACCGGCTACCTTACCTCCAGGCATTATTCTCATCATGCCCCCTCCCACCCTTGAGGAGCTTTTGCAGGAATTTTGCAGATCCTCCATTTGCATTTCATGGGCTGATCCCTCATTTTCCTTTCTAGTTAATTTCTCTAGGGAGAAAATTATCTTTTATAGGCACATACTTACTTTTAAATTGATTGCATCCCATTAAAATATATCTATTTTGTGCAAATGGCTTGCAATGTTCATAATATATTAACACAGTGGTATAAACATATATGATAAAAATGTCTATTAGAAATGTATGTTCAACTCTACCAAAAGAGAAACATAAACACCAAGCCCGCCACAGAAGCTTTGATCAACAATGGTATCCATATTGCAAGATATACTAGGGTAATGGTGTCACAAAGCTTGTAGGAGTGACCAACAAATGTCTGATTTGACCTAAGGCCCACTGCATGAGTGGCCTTAGGAACCCATACCTGACACTGTTTGAGTGACCAAGAACAAGAGATGCATGGCTTAGGAACCTAGGGTAAAGCCAAATACTACTAGTTTAATAGAAAAAAAGAAAGAGTGATAAAATGACTTCTATTGACATTCTGCTATACTCATAGACCAGTGCCTTGTTCAACCATCATCAGAGAAGCCTTCTCCTGCAGCAGAATGGTACAAATTCAGAAATCCACAGTCAGACAATATGCAGAGAGTAAGAGGCCTTAGAACACTCAATCCTAAATGGGATGTCTCCATCAAACCCCACCCCTCAGAGCTCAGGGAATCCTAAGGAAGAGAAGGCAGTAAGAGTATAAGAGCCAGAAGGGATGGAGGACACTAAGAAAACAAGGCCATCTAAATCAACATGATCAAAGCTCATATGAACTCACAGAGACTGAGGCAGCATGCACAGGGCTTGCCTGAGTCTGTGCCAGGTCCATTGTGTATATATTATGACTTCCAGTGTAGTGTTTTTATGGCATTCCTGAGTGTGCGAACAAGCAGTCTCTGATTCTTGTGTCATCTCTTGGGTCTCTTTTCCTTTTGTTTGCTTGTCTTGTCCAACTCCAGTGTGATAGCTTTTGTTTTATATCACTATATTTTATTTGTTAATTATCTCATTCTTTCTAATGAGAGACAGGAAGGGCATGGATCCAGATGGGATGGGAGGGTGGGAGGAATTGAGAGGAGTAGTGGAGAGGAGGAGAGGAAAATGCAATCAAGATATATTATGTGAGAAAAGAGTCTATTTAAAAAAAAGTAAGATAGAAATGATGTATACTTGTAGCATGAATCTTAAAAAGTTCTTATTAATAAAAACAAACCTGGACCCAGGTACTGGGGTGAATGCTGGAAGATCAGAGAAACAGAACAAGCCACAGCTAACCTCACCTCACCAATTCCTCAGCTGATCCTGTTTCCTCAGACTGGAAGCCTCTGAGTCCTCATCCAAATGGATCTCAGCTGAACTGCTCCTCAAAAGCCTAAAAGCTTAACCAGCTCTAGTTTCTTGTTTTCACGCCTTATATACCTTTCTGCTCTCTGCCATCACTTCTTGGGATTAAAGGCGTGCGTCACCATGCGTGGCTGTTTCCAGCATGGCTTGGAACTCACAGAGATCCGAATGGATCTCTGTCTCCAGAATACTAGGATTAAAGGTGTGTGTGCCACTATTTTCTGGCCTCTATGTCTATCTAGCGGCTGTTCTGTTCTCTGATCCCAGATAAGTATATTAAGGTGCACAATATATTGGGAGGACACAATATATTACCACATATACTCAAAAGTACTTCCCTGAAGGTGATGAATAACAGGTTTCCTTCTGCCTCGGGCCATTTTGTCTTGAGTTTCCTCATGCAATACTTCCTAAATTTCCACGCACATCTTGGCACCTACTTCATGGTCTTAATCCAGTTACTTGGACAGTTCCTCTTGGTTGCTGGTCATCAACAGTTGAGCTTCTCAAGGTGTTAATTTCTGCCTTTGGAAGGTGACTGTGGCATATCACTCATTGGCTAGCTACCATCACATCCCTTTGCATAGGATGAGCAGGAAAGAGCTGCTTTCCTTGCTTCTTCTTTCTCTCCCGTCTCTAACTCTTCTGCTGGCTTTTGGGACCTTATTTCTTGCCCAGCCTTTATACAAGGGGAGGTGCTTAGTCTTACTGCAATTTGATATGCCATGCTTTGTTGGTATTCATGGGAGGCCTGCGCTTTTCTGAACAGGAACCAAAGAGGATTGGGGGCTAGAGGGGAGGTGGTAGTAGTGGGGGAGATAGGAGGAGAGGAGGGAGGGGAAACTGTGGTCCTGATGCTAAATAAACAAACAAACAAACAAATAAATTTAATAAAACAAACATTCTTTTAAATCTTACAAATTTATTAGCTACAGTATAATAATTTGACACATTTATACAATGTTTGATAATCGAATAATCAGAAATACCTTTTTTCCTCTTTCTTTCTTTTTTTTTTTTTGACACAGTCTAACTATATAGCTCTGGTTGGCCTGGAACTTGATATGCAGATCAGGCTGGCCTTGAATTTATGGAGATCTACCTATTTCTCTCTCCCACCTGCTGGGATTAAAGGTGTGTGCCACCAACATGGTCTCAGAATTAGCATTTTCATCCTTAACACTTATTTTCTGATGAACATCAAATAACTACGTATATTTATGGGGCACAGTGGGATATGTCAACACATATCTGCAATATGAACTGGTCACATCAGGCTAGTTGACATTGCCATGTCTTTGCCATTACTTTGTGCTCACAGGCTTTAAACACCCCTTTTCTAGTTATTTGGAAAACGTGTGACACATTACTATTACTTCTTTTGAGACAGCGTCTTGCATGTAGCCAACTCTGGCCTCAGCTCCCCAGGTTCTGGGATCATAGGAATGCTTTAGTGCTCCCAATTGGTTAGTGACTGTTTTTGAGAGGGAATCTCTCGTTGTAGTCTACGCTGTCCTCACACTCACTATGTGTCTTAGCCTCTCAGGCATGGAGATTTCAGGTGAGACTCACTAGGCTCAGCCAGTGTGCTATACACTTACCCCCTATTCTGTAGAAACTCAAACTTAGTGCTTCTGATTTTGGGTGCCTGTTCTCCATTCTTTTTAAGAAAATATAACGCAATTCTTTATTGATTGTTTGGGAATCATACACCCCAATCCTGCTCACCTCCCAGTCCTATCCCTCCCTCACCCATGTAGCATTCCCCCTAAAAAAAAAAAAAACCACCCCAAATCAATTAAAAACTAAACAAAACAACAACAGCAAAAACCTACCTCCTCCATCTTTCCAACACCTCTTCAATCATCCTAGTGGAACATTGGGTGCTGTGGTGTGTCACACAGTGTACCCTTTTGTGCAGTCAGTCCCACCCACAAAATGTTCATTGCAATGAGTCATTGGTTTGGTTCAAGGCCTCTGACATCATCACTGGACTCTCATTGAAACTTCTCTTGGACATCCTGCTGTTGCCCTGAGTCATGGGAATCCTGCAGTTATCATTCCACAGGACCAGTCCCTTCACACACTCCAGCAGGTCACAGATGGGGTAGATGTCAGGGTGGGCCAACCCAAGGCCCAGGATGTGGGTGTGGGTGGTAGCTGAGCTGGTCGGTCCAGGCCACTGAGACCATCCCTCTTAGGCGAGGGGCAGAGCCAGCTCTCTTAGGCACATGGTTAGGGATGAGGCCATCTCTCCAGAGTGCAGGGGGGTGTCTGAGGGTGGCTGGGGGTAGCTAGGGGCAGCTTTCCCATGGTGAGTGGGGACAGCTTTCCTGATGCTGTGTCCAGCGAGGGGGAAGGGCCATCTATCTCAGGGCCAATGAGGGGTGAGCTAGCTTAGCATGGCCCTCAGATTTCAACATGCATGGTTCCTATGACCCCCTGTGGCAGCATGGGCCATGGACATCACCACAGACCCCACTTGCAACAGGGACACGCAGACATGGCCCTTCCTGTCTCAGCCTGGAATCTCAGCCTGGACCTCACTATGGCCACAGTGGCAGCACAGGCCACCCAGATCAGTATGGCCTGGGTGCTAGCAATGCCCTCAGTTACCAACATGGTAACTGGTCTCAGATGGGTGTCCAGACCCCAGGCATTCATATGGCTCTTAGTGGTAACAGGAGCCCTGCTCATCAACTCTGACACTGGCTGCTTTTGGGTCAGACCTTGGCCTGGAAGACATTGTGGCCCTGTGTGGCAGAGCAGGCCACTCAGATTGGCATGGCCTCGGTGGCGGCACGGCCCTCAGACACCAACATGGGCACAGATTGCAGCCGAGACCCTGGGCATCTGTGTAGTCTTTGGTGTTACCATGGGCCATGGACACCATCACAGACCCTGGCTGTGGTAGGGACATGGACTTTGATACCCTCATCAGCAGCCCAGGCTTGTTTGTCACCAAAGCCCCAGGTGGCAGTGCAGGCTACTCAGATTGACATGGCTCCAGTGGCAGGATGGCCCTTGGACACCAACATGGCCCCAGGTGGTGGCCCAGACCCATGGCATCTGCATGGCCTTCAATGATATCAGGAGCCACAGACATCAAGGCAGATCCTGGCCTCAGACCCAGACATGACCTCCAGCTGCATCCTGGCCCAGACATCACCATGGCACCTTGTGGTAGCACAGGTCACTCGGACCTGCATGGCCCTCAGATCCCCACTTGGCCTCAGGTGACATGCCATCTGTTCTCCAAACTTGCACTAACTTCTCTTCAATATCAGAAGTAAGTTTATAAAAAATCTAGAAGAAAGCATAGAGAGAACATGTCACGATAGTACAGGCAATTTTTTTTGCATAAGAAAGACCACTCCAAACATAGCTAATAAATACAAAAATAAATAGACAAATAGGAATATATCAACCTAAGAAGTTTCTGCACAGCACAGAGAACAATCAATCAACAGACTGAAGACAATTTACAGAATGATAACAAATTGCAAACTCTCTGACAGATTAATATTCAGGATATATAATGATCTAAGAAAACTGCAGTGTCAAATCAACCCCAATGCACAAGCCGAGAACGATATGAATAGACAGCTGCTTCCTCCCACACCATTTCTTTCCAGGCCCAAGCTGAGCTAGGAGTTGCATCTCTGTCCCCGTTTACTGAGTCTGACTGGAAATCCTCATCCTACATCAGCACTCCAGGCCTAGTCCGTGCAGGAGCTGCGTCTGTCTGCTTTCTTGGGCGATCTAAGTCAGGACTCTCATCCCAGTTCTCTCATTGTGCTGCTCCCCCAGACCCTGCTGCATCACGTGAATGTGGTCCAGTCTGGAGCCATATTCATATGCATTTTCAGAGAATCTGCCTGGTCCCTTGACCAGTGCTGCCTTTCTACTCTCAGCCTCAACCAGGAGCTGCAACAGGTGAATTGCTTGGATATTAATCACTAAAGCACCCGTCACACCAGTTCCAAGTGGTTTGGAATCAACCCCAGTCTCTATGCTAAATAATCAACACAGAGTACCTGAAGGACTGATTTGCTCACTCACCTGGCCTGACCTGAAAGCAACCAAGTTTAAGCAATGACTCAACTAGAAATTAACTTCCACTCAATATGCTGGAGTCTCATTTCAGACACACGGCCAACAAAGGGCCTACCAGGACTCAAAGGTTGGACCCTTATTGCTAAAGACACCACACACTCCAGACACAGAACTTAGAGAAACTGAGCTGGGATGGACCCGAACACCTCCTCCCTGAGGACTAAACTCTCACAGTACCAGAAGGAGCTGTGCAAGCTGCCAAGGGAGTAGAGTAACCAATAGTCCTGCGCAGCTATAAGGCCTGCGAGCCACAGCAATGATTGCCTTGTTGAGATATTCCCAATGGGGCGTTAGTGGCGTTGTTTTCATTCTGTGGGCAACAAACAGCTGTCTAATTGGATTTAAGGCCTACTCAATAGGAGTACATTCATACCTGCTATGTAAACATAACCAACTACCCGTGCCTGAAGAAGCTATAGACCCTAGAGGGGGCCCTGCGACTACCACTTTCCTCAACAAATGCCCCCTCCTAACTGTATTCTAAACACTTACCTTTATACCCACAGACGAATCTACTTCTCAACCTCCTTAAGGAAGCATCTTCTTTTTGCAGCAGATGGAGGCTACTAAACAAATCTACAGCCCCAAATAAACAGTCACAATGAAGAGACTAAGCGACTGTGGAATGCCCGGCCCCAGTGGTACATCTATAACACAAGTCCCGATACTTCAGGCTTTATTTTTTTGATTTTACAGAGGAGGGAGTGGAAAGCTTGTAGGAAGCCAGAACAGGATGCTGGCTGCTGAGAGATGGCGTCCTCTGGACAGGACAGAGTTGCTATAACCGTGATAGCTCAGTTATCTAAACAAGACCAACATGCCAACGAGGAAGAAGGAAAACTTCCAAGGCCCCATGCCTACATGAAGAGTTATAGGCAATCCATGGCTACCATGAGAGGGAGATCAGTTTTTCCCCGTAGGGATTATCCTCCTGATTGATAGGTTATCCAATCTCAAGTGGTCAGTTGTAACCACATGAACAACACTAGATGAACTCAGGAGATTTTTTTTTTTTTTTGTGTCTGTCCATGCATGCAACGATAATGATTGTAGACAAGGTCATGAGTTTGAGAGGAAGAGGGGGTGTCACAGGAGGAGCTGGAAGGGAGAGAAGGAAGGGTGGAAGTGATGTAAACAGAGGACTCGTGTATGAATTTCTCAAGAACTAAAAATTTAACTAAGAAATAAATGAATAGACTTCTTCATAAGAATAAATTTGAGCAGGTAATAAACGTATGAGAAACATTCAGCTTCGTTAGCTGCTAGTAAAATTGCAATTTGAAATCACAATGAACTGACCCTGCTTTTTAATAAGAACAGAAGGCTCTGTCTTGTCAATTCCAAAAATATATCTTCGAGTTCATGCATTTTAACCCAGTAATTAAACCATAGGAATTTATCAGCAATGTTGAATAATTCTGAAATGTTAACTGTGCCTATTGAAAAAAAGAAATCTTATTTCTTAACTTTCATAATTTTCTGTAATGAAACCTCTTAAATTAGAAACCATCAAGCATTGTTGAAAAAATGTGTGCTGCAGAGCACACCACTTGGAAATATCTAGTACCCAGTCACCATTGAGTCCACCGAATACTACCATCAGCCTGTAAATCCGAGTTGTTGACTGATTTTTGTGACATCTACATGTGATGGTTAATACTGACTGTCAACTTGACGGATGAGACAAGTGTGAGACTAGTCTCTGGGCATATCTGTGAGGGAATAACTAGATTACAACCATTGAGGTAAGAAGGCCCACCCTAAATGTGAGGGGTACCATGTCATGGGCTAGGGCACCGGGCTGGATAAAATGAGAAAATGAGCTGACGCCAAGCATCCACTTCTCTCTCATTCACTTTTCACTTATCCTGGTGGACACAGTGTGACCAGCTCCTGCTGCCAGCACTTCCCCATCAGGATGGATTGCATTCTCAAACTGTGAAGCAGAATAAACACTTTGTCCCGGAAGTCACTGGAGTCAGGATATTTAATCACAGCAAAGGGAAAGGTAACTAAGATAGTTTTGGGCCAGAGACTTCCGTAGACTTCACTTTTGTCCTCTGTATAGTGGAGATTTTCAACAGCAAACATTGAGTAAACATCTATTATGCATGGAGCAGATACAATTTTTTAAAATAATTTTTTAAATTTTATAATTTAATTTAATTTCACCTATCAGCCACTGATTCCCTTGTCCTCTCCCCTCCCGCCCCGTCCCCCCACTTCCCCCCCCAGCTCATCCCCCATTCCCATCTCCTCCAGGGCAAAGACTCCCCTGAGGATTGAGTTCAACCTGGTAGATTCAGTCCAGGCAGGTCCAGTCCCCTCCTCCCAGGCTGAGCCAAGTGTCCCTGTGTAAGTCCCAGGTTCCAAACAGCCAACCCATGCTCTGAGTAGCAGATACAATTTTAAGTGGTGGAGCTAGAGCAGACAGAAATCTTCCGTTTTTTAGAGCTTACCTTCATCTATTTTATCTACTAACAGTAAAAATTAAGTGAGCTAAGACATGCAAGGTCCTTAGAACAATGAATAATAAGTAATTCAGAAATATGAACTATTATTATTGTTATGAATGCTACAAATAACGAACTTAAGATATTTGCAAGAAAGGTATTACTTAAATCAGAATCTACTTTTATTGGAGATGTATTGGTGCGCAATTTATGGAATGTCTTTCTGACATATTAATCTAATTACTTTGTCATCTGCACACCAGTGAAAGGTTGGACATTGTTGAGGGCCATTCTCTCTTCTGATCATAGAATAAACTCAGTGGCTTGGGTGCTTCAATGGAAAGCCTTCCTAACACTCAAGCTGATGCCATTGGATTCTAATCAAATCCATTCTGTCCATATCCTCCTTACACTTTGGATGGTATCTGTTTCATTTTATTATTGCATATATGTGGAATGCTTTAGTGGAGAGAAATCTTCCAAGAAAGATAATGGCTCACAGACTTGCCCTAGGGAATAAACCCAAAACAAAAATAAAATGCCTGTCTCTGAAACACCTGTCAGCATGCACTTTCCTATGTGCTGGCATCTATTTTAGTGGATTTATCTTCGGAAACATGAGCATAAATATTTTCGTGCAGGCTCAGAGTTAAATTTAAGTATCTTGAAGCGTCTTATAAAATTACTTGTTAAATATTTAAAGAAGGAGGAGAAGGAGAAGAAAACCATTATTCATTTTTCTTCTCTTTGGCAACTTTTCCCAGGACAAAGATTAATTGAAAATATTAGATTTTTTTGTTTGTTTATGTTTTCCCCTTTGACTCAAATTCTTGAAAGAATTCTATGCAATTTAAAAGCAATTTGAAACTTGAGGATCATGTTATTATTTAGGATAGACCTCATCGGTTGTGAGTGTATGGTCATCATGGTAACTGAAATAAGTTTTTTTTCTTTTTTCTTTTTGCCTTTTAAGAGAAAAAAAAAACCTTACACTCTGCCTACAAGAGAACTAGATCATAAAGGAGCAAATGGGACTGTAGCTAGAGTTTTCCTGCCTGGCCCACGGTCAGGATAAATCTCTTTCACCTGCCAGTCCCACAGCCGCTCAGACCCAACCAAGTAAACACAGAGACTTATATTGCTTACAAACTGTATGGCCGTGGCAGGCTTCTTGCTAACTGTCCTTAGATCTTAAATTAATCCATTTCTATAAATCTATACCTTGCCACATGGCTCGTGGCTTACCGGCATCTTTACATGCTGCTTGTCCTGGTGGCGGCTGGCAGAGACTCCCTCTGCCTTCCTGTTCTTTTAATTCTCTCTGTTAGTCCCGCCTACACTTCCTGCCTAGTCACTGGCCAATCAGTGTTTTATTAGCAACACATTTGCCATACAGAACATCCCACAGCACGGGGCTTATCAGCAATGACTTCTTAAGACATACCTTCTTTAATAAGCATTCACAGTGCTTCGGGCTATATTCCCTTCTGTCATATTTAGTGAGGAAATTTACAAGACAAACAACTAAGCACCTTGATGTTTTGCCTCAGGCTCCCCATCTGTCTGGCACAGAGCTCAACAAAGGTCAGCATTACTATTTAGCTCAGAATTTTGTTTAAGATTATGAATGGAGTTACTAAAAATGTATCTTTAAACAAGCCCTGGGAGGAATGTGCTGCTTGAAAAGGCAGAAGGCAGGTGTAAGTTTGGTTTTGAAGAACTGCTTAAGTGCCAGATAATCGATAATGTGGGAACTACATTGTAATTATAGCATTGTTACTAACTAACTATGTTACTTTGCTTCTTGGACTTCAGTATTCTCGATATAATATGAGGGCATTGGTTGAACTAATGGCTTTTGTTTTATGGTTGTAACTCACGGTAAGACATTTTACATTATAACCCATTGTGCATATTCATACACATCATATGCATACATAGGCAATACATGCATAAGTAGATCTCAAAGCCATGGATAAATATTTCATGAGATAATTATTCTCTCTGCATCCGATGCTCTGATATTTTCTAGTCCTGTCTGTCCCATTTAGAGGGAAATGCTGGTTTCGTGACACTGAATTGATTTTACTCACAGGTTGCAAACTACAGTTGTGAAGTTCTTTATTAGGTATGAAAATCCTTATGTAGATTAGTGAAATATCTCTCAATTGCTATTGAAAGGATATCCCACCCTTTATGAGACTTGTCAATGGACTTTAGAACCCAACACAATTGTGTCCAGCGAGGACACAGTCTTCTGCATGTGAAGCATGCTGAGAGTCCTGCTAGCTGCTGGGCTCCAGGGCTATATGGCTGTTTTATCAGCCATCAGGCTAGCTTCAGTGAAACCAGAAAAGAGGGCAATTCTGTCTGCATACCCCCATCTCTTTGTCAAGACTTCCCCATCCAGGTTTCTCCTTTGTTTTGGTCTAATATGCCATTGTGCAGACTACAGTGCAGACTGGTTTGGGTTAAGCATGTGCTTAGGGGAGCCAGCAATGTTCTCAGCTTGCTTATATTAATGACTTTTGCAGAATCAAAAAATCATGCTTACTGTTTGTTGTTGCTCTTTGTCTATGACCGTGACCAAGGCAACTTATAAAAGAAAGCACGTAATTTTGGAACTTGCTTACAGTCTCAGAGGGTGAGTCTGTGAACATCATGTGGAGGATCATGGCAGTAGACAGATAGTTATGGTGCTGGAGCAGTAGTTGAGAGGTTGCATGTTGAGACAACAACCTAATAACCTCTAGGCAGAGAGAAAGAGAGAGAGAGAGAGAGAGAGAGAGAGAGAGAGAGAGAGAGAGAGAGAGAG
>CABHPQ010147697.1:26406-48805 GCA_902168405.1 Peromyscus aztecus
GAGAGAGAGAGAGAGAGAGAGAGAGAGAGAGAGAGAGAGAGAGAGAGGAGACAGAGAAAGAGTTCTTTAACTGGGAATGCCATCGGCTTTTAAAACTTCAAAGCATGCCCAGTGACACACCTCATTCAACAAGGCCATACCTCCTAATCTTTCCCAAACAGTTCCAATAACTGGCAACCAAGCATTCAAATATATGAGTCATCGGGGGCCTGTAGCTAGAGTTTTCCTCCCTGGCCCATGGTCAGGATAAATCTCTTTCACCTGCCAGTCCCACAGCCGCTCAGACCCAACCAAGTAAACACAGAGACTTATATTGCTTACAAACTGTATGGCCGTGGCAGGCTTCTTGTTAACTGTCCTTATATCTTATATCAATCCATTTCTATAAATCTATACCTTGCCACATGGCTCATGGCTTACCGGCATCTTTACATGCTGCTTGTCCTGGTGGCGGCTGGCAGTCAGTGACTCCCTCTGCCTTCCTGTTCTTTTAATTCTCTCTGTTAGCCCCGCCTATACTTCCTGCCTAGCCACTGCCAATCAGTGTTTTATTAGCAACACATTTGCCATACAGAACATTCCACAGCAGGGGCCATTCTCATTCAAACCATCACGATGCTTGAGGACAAAGAGTGCATTGGCTAGTTTTGTGTGTCAGCTCGACACAAGCTAGAGTCATCAGTTGAGGCAGTCCTCAGTTGAGGAAATGCCTCCATGAGATCCAGCTGTAAAGCATTTTCTTAATTATTGGTCAGTGGGGGAGGACCCAGCCCATGGTAGGTGGTGCCATCTGTGGGCTGATGGTCCTGGGTTCTATAAGAAAGCAGGCTGAGCAAGGCATGGGAAGCAAGCCAGTAAGCAGCACCCCTCCATGGCTTCTGCACCAGTTCCTGCCTCCAGGATCCTGCCCTGTTTGAATTTCTGTCCTGACTTCCTTCAATAATGAATAGCAATATGGAAGTGTAAGCCAAATAAACCCTTTTCTTCCCAACTTGCTCTTTGGTCATGGTGTTTTGTCGAAGAAGCAATAGAAACCCCAACTAAGACAAATTGGTAACATTTTAGTGGGGCATTGCTGTGACAGACCTGACCATGTTGCAGGGAGGCTTATGGAAGGACTTTGGAACTTTGTGCTAGAAGCGCCTTTGAGTGTTAAGATCTCAGTGGTATGTTCTCTAGGAGCTTGGAAGATAAGAATGTTAAGAGCAGTGCAGAAGATGGAGGCTTGGCTTTTGAAGTTTCAGAGGGAAGTTTAAAGACTCTATCAGGGTCATTTGTTATTTTGAATTAAGATTCTGTGGTTCTGGTTAGCTGGGGCTGAAGAATCAACTGTGATTAACAAGATACCAGAACTACTAAAGTGAAACTTTGTTTTGTGGGGATACTTGATGCTGGTCAGCTGGAGCTAAGAAATTAGCAGTGCCTAGAAGAGACTAGCATCACTGAGGTGAAATCTGGGAAGTGTTTCCTGAGAGCACAGAGAAGCTATGTGGGACTTCCAGAGGCAGCCAAGGTGGGACTGGTTTTGAGGGCATGAAGAGGTCATGGGGAGCAGCTGAGTCTTGTCACTGTGAGAGGCCATTGGTGAAGGTGCAGCCTCAGTGGCAGCTGAAGGTCCAGTACTGAATGGATCTTGCAAAGAAGTTGAGGCTTGGTATCATGAAGAGAACCTAGGAGAGGCTACTGGTTCAGTCCAGTTGCAGCAGAAGACCCCAGCGTTTTGGAGATGTCAGTACCATGGCATGACACAGAGAACAGAAGCAGCAGTGGAGTGGAGCCAGCTGGAGCCTTGAAGACAAGCTGTGTGTGCTGCAGAGGGCAGAGCTGGAGAAGTGGCCCAAGCCCTTTGGAGGAGTTCAAAAGATCAGGAGTTGATGCCAGCCATTGTATGGTTGGAATTTGGTTTTGCTTTTATTTGATTGTGATGTTCCTTGATTTTTCTCCTTTGAAGTAAGAAAATATTTTACTGGATCCCACAGTTGAGAGATTTTGAATTTTAAAAGACTTTGGATTTTAAAAGAGATTGGCTATTTTAAAGGGACTGAAATTTTAATGTGTTTGAATTTGTAAAGATTGTGGAACTTTTAAAATTATTTAGATCTTGGGGATGAATAAGAAAGGAAAGGTTGTGGCTTAATAGTGACGTGTTTGTCAAGTTGACAAGGGGTCAATTGTACTGGCTGGTTTTGTGTGTCAACTTGACATAAGCTAAAGTCATCAGAGAGGAAGGAGTTTCACTTGGAAACATCTCCATAAGGTCCACCTGTAAGCCATTTTCTCAATTAGTGGTCAATGGTACCATCAATGGGCTGGTGATCTTGGGTTCTATAAGAAAGCAAACTGAGCAAGCCATGGAAAGCAAGCCAGTAAGCAGCACCCCTCCATTGCCTCTGCATCAGCTCCTGCATCCGGGATCCTGCCCTGTTTGAGTTCCTGTCCTGACTTCCTTCAATAATGAGTAGCAATATGAAAGTGTAAGCCGAATAAACCCTTTCCTTCCTAACTTGCTATTTGGTCATGGTGTTTTGTTGAAGCAGCAATAGAAACCCTAACTAAGACAAACAGCAACCAGCATCAAGTCATCCAAGAGAGCATTGTTCCCCTTATTTCAGCCTTTCTGAACATTCCCACTTCCCTCCTCTCTTCCCCCCTTGAATCTTTGGAGTTGTCTTTTTTCCTCATGTAGTTTTGGCCACCTGACTTGGGATTCAATGTTCCAAGTGTGACTGAGGGTCCCTTGAAGATTTCTGTTCCTAGATCACCCACGTGGCTTCTGTGATCAATATGTTAAAACTTGCCTTGCTGCAGCCTTGAGGAGCCATTTTAATCTGTATCATTGCTTGTCAGAGTTCTAAAGTCAATAGTGTGCTGTGATACAAACTGCCAAGGAGATTGAGACATTACAGAAGAAAGGTCTCATTACTCCTAATGTTCTGACTCCTTGTTGAAGGATCTGGTATGCAGAGTCTGCCATATTCATCTGCCAACATGGCCTTTCACAGCCACCAGACAGGAAGCCCAGAGATGGCAGGTCGCATTGGCTTCACTCATGGAACTTGAGCATTGCTGAGTCACATAAGCAATTTAACTATAATACTTGATCATTAGAATAAGTCAGCTGGAAGGTAGTTGTACGTGAAAATGATCCACAAGCTAGAAAGAGAAGAAGGATCTACATATTCAACAGACCACTGTGGAGCATCTGATGCAGAGACAGAGACGTCCTCTTGCTATTTCCCTTCATATGTTTACTTCCTGGAAAGTGGCTGGAAAATGCAGTAATTTCCGAAAACGTATTGATGATCCAGTCATCAGTTGATGGACATCTAGACTGATACCATTTACTATCTATTGTGAATCGAGCAGAATGAATATGGATAGACAAGTATCCCTGCAGTTGGATGTAGTCATTTGGGAATATGTTGAGAAGTGGTAGAGCTGCATGATACGGTAAATCCACTAGATTTTTGAGGAAACTCCACACTCACTTCCATAGTAGCAGAGCCAGTTTGTACTCCCACCAGCAGTGAATAAGTGTTCCCCTTTTTCCATACCTATGTAAGCATTTGTTATCATTTATTTTACTGATATTGACCTGGGGCATGATGGAATCTCAAAGTAGTTTTCATTTGCCTTTTCCTGAGGGATAAGGATGCTGAACATCATTTAAACATTTCATAGCCATTTCTATCTCTTCTTTTGAGAACATTCTGCTCAGTTCTACCACCCGCTTTTCAATAGGGTTGTTTGTTTTCTTGATTTTTTAAAAAAGGTTTTTGAGTTCTTTGTATATTCCAGACACTAATATTCTGTCAGACATATATCTGGCAGAGATTTTTCCCATTCTTTGTGCGGTCTCTTCACTGGATTGATTGTTCCTTTTGTTGTACGAAAGCATTTTAGTTTCATGAAATCTCATTTGTGGATTTTTGATCTTATTTCCCGCACTGCTGGTGTCTTTTTCAGAAACTTCTTACCTGTGCCTGTATGTGGAAGAGTATGCCTGGTTTTTTTTCCTCTAGCAGTTTCAGAATGGATAAAATATGGTACATATACACAATGGAGTTTTATAAAGAAAAAATAAAATTATGAAATTTGCAAGAAAATGAATGGAACTTGAAAAAAAATCACGCTGAGGAAGATAAGTAACCAAGACTCAAGAAAGACAAAAGCCTCATGTTCTTTCTCATACACGGATCCTATCTTTAAATCTTTAAATTTGTGGGCTTAATTTGGAGTACCCGGAGAAATCAGAAAACTACAAAGGGGCTACTTTAGGAGAGCAAAGAATGATCACAAATTATAAAGACATCCTTATGTGCTTTCTTAGGGATACTTTTTTTTCAAGATTTTAATATTGATTTTATGATCCATCTAAAATTATTTCTGTGTCTAGTGTGAGATCAAGCTTCATATTTTTCTCACTAGTCCGCAATCAAAGTCAGTCTTTCTGTTCCGATGCCTTGTTGTGCTGTGTGACAGGCCCTTTATTGGCATCTTTTCTTTTTTCCCCCTTTATGTTTCTTTTTCAGTTGGACTATAAGGGTTGGTTTTTTTTTTCTTTTTTGAGCAAAGACCTCCCATTCTGTATAAAGAAGCAGAATGCTTAGGGCTAATGAACAAGACTGAATCCAGGATCCATCCTACCTTACCAGCTATGTGAGCCTGGGTAAATCTTTAAGGGAGGAATGGTGGTTAGTAGAATAGAAGCCAAAGTTTAAGTGAGGAGAGGGATGGGAGTGTAGAAATGAAGAGGGGATACCTAGCACTAAGGGTGTTTGAAAACACCATATAGAAGCCTACTTTTTATAAACCTCCATATATATGCATATATATTTCAGAGAATTCCCTTATATTGAGGTATTATGCTTCTCTCACATATTATAGATCATCAAACAAAAAGACCAGTGACAGGTCTTTGAGTTCTTGGTCAGGGGATCTAACAAAATCCTAAAACAGTACAGGCTATCAGCATGGCTCTTGGTTGCCCACGAGAACTTGATAATAAACTCTATTCCTAAAGATACCCCACAGTTGGACCACAGAGCTAAATCAAGCTGGTACTGATCTGAATGGATTGCTTTTGTAGTATCAGAAAATGCTGTGCATGATGCTGAGGAAGAAAACTCATTAATAGTCTTATATAGCTGTGAGTCCAGTGAACTATAATGGCAACCAGCCTGGCTAGATATGCCCACTGCTGAAATAGTAGCATGAATGTTATGAGAGTAACCAACTGTTTTCTGATTGTACAGGATGGAACTCATGCCTGGTACTGTAAATCTGGCCAAGAACCTGTGGCTGGGGAAATCACAGGCTTTTATGAAGAACTATTACTACTATCTACTAAATAGACACAGTATCAAACTATCTTCTAAGTAAGTAAGTACCTTTACACCCATAGATTAGTGAACCCTTCAATTTAATATACATTTTAATTAATTCTTTGAGAATTTCATACAATATATTTTGAATGTATTCACCCTCCTCAACATTTCCCCTTATCATCCACTCAACATTTTCATCCCTTTCTAAGCAACTTTGAGATTGCTTCTTCCTTATTTTCCTTCTTTCCCTATGGAGTCCAATTTGTGTTGCTCATAAGTCTTGGGGTTGGGGCCTGCTCTTGTGTGTGTTGTTAGCCTTCCAGAGGTCGTATCATTAAAACAAAACAAAACAAAACAAAGCAAAGAAACAAACAAGGATGTACCCAGTAACCATCAAATGCTAATACCTCTCAGACAGTAATGGGATTACTTACCTACCTTCTACCTCTGTCCTGGGATTTTTGTCTGGCTAGAGCTTGCACAGGTCTTGGTTATGCTGTTAACAATTACTGAGTTCAAAAGTGCTTCTGCCTTGTTGTGCCTGAAAAACACTTTCCTTAAAAGAACCCACCATCTCTGGTTATTACCATCTTTTAGCACCCTCTTCTGAAAAGGTCCCTGGCCCTTGGGATGCAATATAGATGTCTGATTCAGGGCTGAGCCATCTCCAGTCTTTTGTTCTTTTCATGTTGACCATTTTTTGGGGGGATGGTCTCAGTGTTAATTGCTATCTATTACAAGAAGAAGCTAGAGAAGCTTATATTTTACAGTGGATATCAATCAATACAGAGTCTCACAACTGGTCAAAGTACAGAGAGAAAGTAACTATGGAGTGGTCAGGTTTAAATGGAACACTTATATCACACACTTTTTCCTTAAGGCTCAGAGAACATAGCAGAAGAGGTATGGAAAGACTGTCAGAGCCAGAGGTTGGGGAGGACTTCTGCTAAATAGTGTCTTACGGAAATGACAGGGCCACTGCACTGATGAACTCACAGTAGCCTGCACAAGACCTGGAAAAGGTCAAGCCAGTCAAAATTAAAGCATGGATCTCAAGGCACTCATGAAAACCCACACCTAGCTAAGGAATGAATTATTGGTAGTGGAAGGCTGCTGGGTAGGGAAGGTCAATTTTCTTCAGGGGTGTGGCCCCTGATGGGTTGCCCATGCTGGAGTGGATGAACCTATGCCCATATCCTATAGGCATTATACTCATATAAAAAATATGAAGAAGTTGGGAGGGAAACATGGTGTGAGAGGGTCTAAGAGGAGTTGGATGGTGGGGAGTGGAGGAGGCCTGTGATCAAAATACATTGTATATGTGCTTGGCATTATCAAGGAATCAATAAAAATACACCAAAAAAGAAAAGGCGAATGACGTAGACTGGCTCAGATTCTCTCTTCCAAATTAGGCAGAGCAATCCTTTATATTGTCAACCAAAGGAATGCTTTCATTTTGATTGAGAGATTGAAAAAACCAGGAGAGTCTTGTGCACGGGCTGCTAACTTGTCCCGAAGAAAGGGTGACTCTGCCAAAAATGGTACAAAGAATAAATGTTCAGTCTCTGTAGAGAGCAGCTAAACTGTGGCTGCAAGTCAGCAGAACCCATTTACTATCACATGGACCACAGTAGAAATTATTTTTAAATTAATGTTTTCAGTTTTGGTACCAAGCTCTTCAAATCAGAGTGGTGTGTACCATTGTTGAAAGCAAGAATATATGATAATTACAATAATAGTGTAATTTGTAAGTTACAAACCAACAGTTATGTATGTATACACACACACACACACACACACACACACACACACACTCACGCACCCACATATATATTTACACACAGAGACATATCTTGTATATACAGTCCTCTACCTCATAATGATGTCTTAGTTAACAATGGGCTATATATACATAGTCATCCACATGGTAACATGGCCTAGTGCTACCATCGCAGGCTAGTTTGAGTAAGAATATTCTATTAGATTTTTATAATAACAAACCTACCTAACAATGAATTCTTCAGAATGTATCCCTATTGTTACACGCTGCATGATGCACATGTATTTACATTTATGTGTGCATGCATGCATGTACATAGGAGTGTAGTACCTCATATAGTCATATTTAATTTGCATATGAAATAGATATGATTCTTATTTTATGAGTTAGTCTACAGAGTCTCGTTTAACGTGATCTGCCCATTCATTGGACCCTGGGATCTGGAATTGTTGGAATAGTGTCGTCTTTAGTTAAATCTTTGGTTAATGCTGCAGTTGAGTATGAGCTATTCCTTTTCTATCTCTTCATTTTTGATATTTTTTATTGACCTAGGACATATGTAATATGTAGATAAAAATGTGCATGATATGAAATTTCACAAAGAGAATACAGTTAAGACACTAATACTCTGAACACACACAGTGCTTTGGAGACCCATTCATGTTTCTTTAGTCTCTACCTTTAGGGAAACCCATTGAGGACAAGTCAGGAATTTCTGCCACCATGAATTATACTCCAGTGCTTTTGAACATGTGTGACTGAGATGGTAAAGCTTGTAAAACTTTGTTTAGTCTTTTAAAAAGGAAATATTAATAGATCACCAGCATTTCTTGAGTGGATGCAATGTTGACGTCTGATAGTTTTAATTGACTCCCTCAGACACGCTGGCTTGTTCTTCTTTGATGGGTTGAGAAGGATGGCTTTGAGATTAAGATGAATACACCCCTGTCACCTGATTTGGAGCTCTGTTTGAACAGGTTAATTAATCAGATCATAGTGATAAAATATTGCTACTTTCAGGAATCCTTGCAGGTGGTGCTAAATTATAGTCTTGTCCTGATGTTTATGAATAACTCATAATAAATAAATAGGCTTAGCATTTTTACAGAGTGACTAATAGAGTTTGGCTTATTCCTGTGGGCTGATTTAATGTATTCAATCAGCTGTCAGGGATCGGTGCCAGGAGAAGCATGGCAAGAGAGTAAGAGAGCAGTGCAGAAAAGGGGTTTCTGTTAAGGGGAAATGGACCTTTGTTCCTAAAGCATAAAAGCCCTCGGACCTTGTAGATAATTCATATACCTCATTGACCTGGGTAAGTTATCCTTGTCTTCTGGCCCATTTGCTTAGCAACTGGCAACTTCACATTTCAATGATCCATCATTAAGATGAAGTCTCAAAAGAGTATGTTAGGCCTTCAGTTTCTGTATTTATGGAATGGGGATGTTGGTAAGAACTCATAGAACTATTGTGATGTTTAGCTGAAAAAACCCATCCAAAGTATTTGGAATAGAACTTGACACATATTATGGTCTAAATATTTGTGCATATTGAGCACCTATTGGTGGAGAAAGGTGTAGGTAGTTCAAGTGACTGAATGTGCCTGTTGCCAACTCCACCACATACAATGTTGGAATCATAACCTCAGTGTGATGTGATGGCACTGGGAGGTAGGGCTCTGAAGGTAGCTAGGCCATGAAGTTGGAGTCCTCACAAATGGGATTAGTGCCCATATAAAAAGACCCCAGTGACCATTCTCACCTTTTTGACATGTGAGTTTGCATCGAGATAATGACTATCTGCAACCCAGGAGAAGGCTGTCGCCAGAACCTAAGCATGTTGACTCGCTTCACTTCCAGCCTCTAGAACTTCAAGGAATGCATTTCCTTTATGTATCAGCACTCAGTACACAGTGCTTCTTATTGCAACCCAGACTGACTAAGACATGTAGAGCAATTGACTGCCAGTGTGTGTTCTCAGGAAGATCTGAGTTCTATCTTCAAAAAAATTTCAGAAAGATCTGTAAAATCAATTTATTTACTTATTTTTTAAATACAGGGCCTCAGTTCAGAAGGCAAAGGCATCGTCAGATCAACCCACTGTCTTTTCCTTTCAGCTCTTCTATTATTTCTCCATCTTTCTTTGTCTTCTCATTGCTCTGCCACCTTAGAAAGGCTGTAAATGCTGACGGTTTTCAATACTAAAGTATTTTCTGGCTCACCACAAACATGTTTACAATTGTCTGTGAGGGAACTGCAGTGGAATAGTCTATAGACACCTCAATCTGGAAATGTCCAGATCTCACCACCCTCTACCTTCCATCTGGAGTAGTCATCATGCACGCATTATAAATATGTAGTACCACCCAGTACCAATACAGTGCTAAGTGCTATGACTCAGTCTTGTCTTTGTGCAGCTGTTGCCCCATGGAATGAATGGCTCAGGCAGGGAAAGAATTTCAGAACCACGAGATCTGCGATGGGAAAATGCACGATGATCACGGGATGATTTGTTAACATGGACTTAAGTCATGAGGGAGCACTCCCTAGAGGAAGTCACTTATTGTTATTTTTAAATTAATATACATTGCTTAAAGCATTTCCTTTTGGCATTTTCATACATATATAGTCTTTGATCATACCCACCCCACCCGCTGTGTTTTGAAGAAGACACTGAGTGAGGTTCTTCAGAAAAAGGAAGTGAAGGAAGGGCTGCTACTGGTGGTCAGCTTAAAACATAGGCTCGCATTAGAATTTCCACTTCCCTTGCTCTCCACACCCTTTCTCAAAGGCTGCTGGCACACACACCTGTGTGTGCATGAATATATAATGGCAGCGATTCTTGTCAAATACATGATACATGCTAGAACGTTTTGAAGCATTGGACACATCTTGGCTCATTTAATTTTCACCACTGAATGAGCGAATGAACAAAGGAATCCTAGGGTCTCCCTAATTTTTAAGAATGGAAAAACAAAGACGTTACAGGGTAAAGTAACTTTGTCCATGTTTATCTGAAAAGCAAAGGACAGAAGTGGATGTACTTTGTGCATCCACCCAAGTTTCCCACCCACCCTGCTGTGTGCACCTGCTCCAGCTCACTCCTTACCTCACTGCTGTTGTTACGCAGCTTGCCTCACGCCTGTCTGGATTTTCAGTCAGACCAGTTTCTACCATTGGGTCTTCCAGACATTCTCCTGTGGTGGTATTGTGTTCCCCAAAATATTGTGCATGCTAATAAACTTATCTAGGGTCAGAGAACAGAACAGCCACAATATTAAACACAGGTTTAGACAGTGGTAGCACACGCCTTTAATCCTAGCATTCCAGAGGCAGAGATCTACCTGGATCTCTGTGAGTTCAAGGTCACATTGGAAACAGCCAGGCATGGTGACTTTAATCCCAGGGAGTGATGGCAGGAAGCAGAAAGGTATATAAGGCATGAAGACCAGAAACTAGAAGCTTTTGGCTGGTTAAGCATTCAGGCTTTCGAGCAGCAGTTCAGCTGAGAGCCATTGGGATGAGGACACAGAAGCTTCCAGTCTGAGGAAACAGGATCAGTTGAAGAACTGGCGAGGTGAGTTGGCTGTGGCTTGTTTTGCTTCTCTGATCTTCCAGCATTCACCTCAATAACTGGTCTCAGGTTTGATTTTATTAATAAGAACTTTTTAAGATTCATGCTACATTCTCCCCTCAGCTCCTAGGATATTTCTATCAGACAGCTTCAAGTATCTAACGCATTCTGTGTGCAGGTTCAAGCTCAGGATACTTATTTTGCCATCTCTGACCCTTTTTTTTGTTGCTTCACCGTCTGTGGGCTTCTGGGTTCTGTTCCTGTAACTTCATCCATCATCCCCCTCCAGTTCCTCCAAATTCAACATGGCTCTTTTGCATTATTGGATCTGCAAAGAGTTTCTTCCTTTATGTTCAAATTCTCTCTTCTTGCTGAGCCTGCACTTACTTCTGCTTTCCTAGTCCCTACCCTTCCAAGTCTGTGGAGGGGCTTTGCCCCATGCTCTCACAGCAGATTCTGCCCTGACCCCTGACCGTCTATACCTATCACGCCATTTCCTGCACTCAAATGAACTTTTTTGTCTTTCTGCTTCACTAGACGGTGAAATCTCTGTGGACAAGGATGGTCCCGAGTTATTTCTTGCCTCTTGAGTTCATTGGCTGGCCCCAGAGCCATGCTCTGTAAATGATTGATGAAAGAATAAATGAAAGGATGTCATATATAGAGAGGAAAGCTTTGAGGCAATGAGACTGAAAATAACTAGGGCATGGAGGGAGAGGGTGTGTGAGTGGCAAAATAGGCGGTCCTTTACTAGAAGTTGGAGGAATTTAGCACAGGGTAGGACATAGCTATTTATCAGCAAGTAGAGTGACCCAGGGCTCTAGAGACCCCTATAAGCTGTGTTTTGAATTTCAGAGTCCCTATCAGCTATGAACATAACCCCATGACATCATCTGAAGTGGTCTACAATAAAAACATCAGCCATGAAGTTTTCCTTCCCTCCCTTTGCTTTTAAAATGGAAAGAGCGTTCTAAACACACAAAATGTAGGCTTTATTAAAAGTAACAACGAACTAACCAAAGTCTGGAAAGCATTTTTGTATTTGTTTACCAGGATGTGCTAACAAAGGCACCACAACGTTGATGGTGTAAACTCATAGGCCTTGGTTTTCTCATAAGCCATGGGGACCATTAGTTCAAAATCAAGGTGTCAACCCGATCCCATGGGAGCCTGGAGGGAAGAATGCTCCTTTGCTTCATTTCACCAGGCATGGACAATCTCCCGCGTTTCTTGTTTTTCTGTTGCGTCACTCTAGCGTCTGCCTCTGTCATCACCTGGTCTTTGCCCTGAATGTTTATGTCTTTCCATGGTCATCTCTTTTCGTGTTCTTCTCTTCTTCATTCGAGGACAGTTGTCATATTAGATTCAGGTCCACTGTACTCCAGCATCTTAACGAATCCAGTCTGAGACAATCTAGCTTCCATTCTGAGGTACTAGGCTTTAGGAAATTAGCATCTTTTCATGGGACACATTTATAAACAAATTTTTTTCTACCATTCAGAAATAACCACTGGGTTATCACTGTAAAGGAAAAGGTGCCACTGCCTATTCTTCCAGCCCTCAGCTCTATTTTTAGTACAAATGTGAATAGTTATGCATTTTTAATCAAATGGGTTGCCACTGCGTACTGTTATGAATGGCTGCTGTTCTTAAGTTCATGATCTGAAGTGATTAACTTTTGGTTTCTTTTGTTACATTTTCAACTCTTGTTTTCTGCCTTATTTACTGTCATTTTTAGCTATTATATCTTAAATGTGATCTGGTAATGCTCTTTTGAATTGCAGAGCATATTTTCTGATTATTAAGGGAACTTACTGTGCTCCCTGTGGAGACAGAAAGTAGGGGAAAAAAAAGAGATCTAAAAGCCCCATTTCATTATGCATAATCTGTGTAAGCATGTCTTATGGATGTTTCTGCTCTAATTGATATTCAGACACCAGAGCCAGGCGGAGCTCCTACTCTCCGCCCCAGTGGAAGAGGGCTGAGGTCAAGTGTGACCTCTCCAATTTGAATCCCCGATTAGAATCAATGAGCTGTGTGTCTAATGAAAGGTTCCGTCTACAAGCTCATTTGTTCAGAGGAACTTTTCCTTAACCTTTCTTTCTCCTACCTAATACAAATGTCTGTGAGGGGCTGCAAAAAAGGGAAGCTTTGCTGCTTAAGCATAATCTAGATAATCGTGCAAGCGAGCTAAAGTAAAATGAGACATGGGAGAAAAGCAAGGCTGGAATCTAATCTTTGTTTTCCATCTCTTCCTTTCACTTTCCTTTCCCCTGTTTTTTAAGGCAGACTAAAGCAGAACCTTGTATTTTCCCAAACAGAAACATGGTTGGGGGCCTTAAAGAATGGCATTCATGTTTACGATGGGAAGAATGACTGAATGGGACTGGTCCAGCTGAGCTAATGGAAAATTGATCCCCCAATGATCAGGTGCATAATCCTTCTGCAGCAGGGGTTCAGCTCTGAATGTTTTACAGAAAGAAAGTGACAATCAGCAAAGCAGGAGGATTTGTGAAAAATCAGCCCTGGACATTCTGCCACAAATATTTCTTTTTCTTGCTACCCACCAAGATGTCTGACATCATGACATTATACAATTCTTGAAGGGATGCTATTGAAGGACATGTTTAAAACACGAGGTTTGTCAGTACTTGAGATACACAGGGTCACTGTCCTCAGCCAGATAAAACTTGTGCTAGCCCAGAGTCATGACAGTCAGCTAGCCGAGAATAGGTCATAAGGCGTGAAGTATTACTGGGGACAGAGACCAAGGGCAAGAGGGCATTTAACTACAAATGTCTCCAGGTGAGTGAGCATCCTAAGACAAGCAAGAGTTGATGGGCTTAGAACAGAGATGAAAGAGAAGATACGGCTTCGAGAAAGCAGGTGTAATGCCACTGGAGGCAAAGGACAGTTAGGACACAGGCCACAGAAGTTCAAATCCGAACTCTGCCACTTACAAAGTAGGAGTCATTGGGCAAGTTATGGCCTTAGTTTCCTTGTCTATGAAGTGGGGTGACAGAACCTACCCCAAGGAGTTTATGAGATCATACAGTGAACACGATATGCTTAATACTGACCTTGGGTATAGTACTTGCTCTAGAATAAATCTGAGGGAATATTCTCAGCACTGGTCTAGAAACTTCTTATAGCAATGTAACTTTGAGTCTTCTTCACAATTAGTGTCTCTTTTCAGAGGTGAAGAAACAGAACCTTACAAATGTCAAATACTGTGGACAATTTTAAGGGTATAGTAAGTCCTAACTTTTGAATTGAACCATCAATCCCTGGCTGGCCTTATGCACCTAGGGAATCAGTATCTGGCTTTGGAGTGTTTCTGCTTCTGTCCTGCTTTACATCCTGGGTGACTTGGCTCCTATTCATGAGTCAGTGTCCACAGAAAGGGTCAACTTCCAATATTCCTGGCAGCTAGGTAGGTATCAGCCTTGTAAAGAAGACCACCTAGGTGGGATAGTGTAGACAAATTGCTAAACGGTCTTATTAATATAAAACATGGAGCCAGAAATTGGGGTTAAAGCTGAGAGATCAGAGGAATAGGACAAGCCATAAGCCAACCTCACCTCACCAACCTTCAGTCTCCAAAGAGACCTACTTCCTGCATATTCACACCTATATTCCTTTCTGTTCTGCTAACTCATTTCCTCTTTCCACCCAACTACATCACTTCCTCTTCTTGCCCATCTCTGTCACTTCCTGTATGTCTGTACAGACCTCCAGACCTTTATGGTTAACTAGTGTTGGAATTTAAGGCATTTGCCACCATGTCTGCCTCTGTTCCCAGTGTGGCCTTGAACTCACAGAGATCCAGATAGATCCTGAGTGATAGGATTAAAGGCATGTGCTACCACTGCCTGACTTCTATGTTTACTATAATGGCTGGCTTTTTCCTCTGATCCTCAGATAAACTTTATTGGGGGACACAGATAAAATATCACCACAGGGTAGTGTTATATTTAATTTTGGCTCCTAATCATGAAATACTGTAGAGCAGATGGCCTATAAAAAAAGTTCTCACAGTTCTTCAGTCTGGGTAGTACAAAATTGAAGTCCTGGCACATCCTGTAAATTGCCAGCGCCTGCTATGTATTTAGCAGACCTGTATCTTTTTGTTGCATTCTCAGATCTTCCAGGCATCTAATATAAAAACATCTAGCCCATTCATGAGGGCTTCAGTCTCATGACCTAATCTATTTCCAAAAATTCCACTTGGGAGGTGTGGGTTTAAACTTATGAACTCTGGGTAGACCCAAACATTCAGACCACACCAGATGTCAGTCACAAAGACTGCACTCATAAAATCAGGTCAACGAACACAGTGTGAAGTCAACTGTTACTTGAGGAAACTTGTAGCTTGTGGAGACATTGGCATGCTGGAATCAGAGTCCTAAGTAGAAAGAAGTATTCATTTTCATTCTGCACAAGAGACAATTCATAAATAAAGAATAATATGTGAGGCTATTGCCAAAAAATTATAAACAAATCTGGTAAGGGCAGGTGTGGGAGCAAAGATCAAGGGTTACTTTTCTTTCAATCTCAGATCACTTGTGACAATCTACATAATCTTAAGGAGACATGCCTATGGAGAAGGTGACTATATTACATATACTTTGAGATGGGTGAGATTTCTTAAGGGATTCATAAGTATCTCCATTAGCAAATGGTAAAGAGAACTTGAGTGCATGTAGTGCCAGCCTTAAATGGCACCAGGTCTTGGATGAGAGTGGTGCATAAGTCAAAATTCCAGTTGCAGATCTGCAATGCACTCGCTGCCTAAGCTTTACTAAGTCTGTGAAACAGGTGTCTTGGCTATAAAGTATGTAGGTCTTCTCTGCTCTAAAACTGTTTTGTTGGCATTCACACTGGACACCACTACAGCATAGCTTTCACCCAAATTAGATGTGGCTCTCCCTGTGTGCTTCACCAGTGATAAACGATGAATTTATTGCTTATTCTTTGTGTTTTATTTGTAAAGAAAAAAAATCAATGGAAAGCTTTGAGAAATTGGTTTTAAATAACACATGTTTCAGTGGAGATGGATAGTTATGGTGTAGAAGCATTCTAAGTTGGGAAGTGAGAAAGCCCATGAGACTCACCCCCTTTGCTTGGGGATCAGGCCTAGCTATCACCAATCCAGATAGGCAAGAATGAGTACGGATAGCCACTTGATGGCGCTGTTGCTGAGTTCAGAGCAAAAGTGTGACTTAAATGATGGCTTTTCCTCATAAGTCTATGGGCACAGTCCCACATATCTGGCTTGTTAGTGAACTTCAGCAGCTGCACTTCATTAATGACCATAGTACTAAGCTCATGTTTGATTTTTTTTTGTACTTTATCATAGCTCTGTGCTTGTTAATGTTTGTAACTCACTGAGCCAAATGAATTTCTTGGGTACATTGATCTTCGATGATCTAGAAGTGCCAACAAGAGCCACTGGGCACATGCTTCTTAAGAGCTGCAGTAGAGGAGAAGTAGATACTTGTAAACAATACTATAAACAGTTTGGTGGCCTAAGGCCTAGGATTCTGTGAGCTAATCTCTCAGTTAAAATGTATTTGGTCTACTTCTATTATTACTAATTTAAAAGACAGGAATGAAAACAGTGTTCACTTATATACTGAGTATGATTTTAGAGAAAAAATATACTTCTATAAAATCGGTTATTCTGTACTCTGCATAGCCTGCCCCTAGTTGAACAAAGACAATGCTTTACTTATGCCCATGTTCTGAGTTCCTCTATGACACAACTCCTGTAATGCTTTGCCAACTACTTTGGCAATAAGAACAACCTATGAAGTCAATTATTGCTATCCTATTGAAGCCATCTCTATTTTTGCTCAGAGGAGAATAGATATAAAAACAGGTCTATCTTCCAAAATACCAGGGATTCCTTATCAGCTGCAAGTCTTATGGACTGGGAAAGCAAATAGAGTTCAGGCTCATTCTTCCAGTGTGTTTTTTGTGTCCTCAGGTGCCTAGGGCTTGGGAGAGTACTCATTGCCATCTCTTAGCTTAACCTACAGTGATGCATTTAAAGAATCAGACAAGCTCAATTGCAACCCATTGAGTAGAAAATGGAATTTATAGGAAAGAAAACATACTAGATATAATTTACTTTATACTTCCATACAGGATTCCTCTTACCCACATGTATATACAAATGTGTAAACTTTGTTGGTGTATTTTCTATAGATTTATATAAAAGCTGTACTCTTACAAGGGAAAGGATTCTATTAGAACTCAGAAAAATTCCTGCTGTCAATGTTTAATAATAGTCACAACAGAAGGGAGCAAATGATTTGTTAATTACTAATGGGAGACAAATGGCTCATTATTGCCTTCCATGAAAAACTTAAAACACCCCCCAAAGAAAAACTCAGTACAGGAGCCATTATGAGTTGCTTAAAGAGAACATTGTAAAAGCTCACCAAATCTATCAAAATATCAGAAACTGCATTATATGTATTAGGCTGAAGAAATAGAACAAGGAGCTTAATTTTATTCTAAAGCAGGACCAGGGCTATCGTGTTTGGACACCTGGGATCTGACAGGTGAGTTCCAGAATGATAATATCAACACTGGGGACTCATGACTCACTTCCTATTATTCTGAATATTAATTTTCATGGTGTTCTTACTAGAGCAGAACGTGGAATTGAAGATGGAATGTGGATAGTTTATAAGCTGTACACAGCATCAGAGGACCCAGCTGTCACATGAAAATCCTGGCTGGGTGGTATTAAGGGTCAGATTCCTCAAGACTATCAGACTTGGAAGCACTCCAACTTCCTGAAGAGAAAATTGAGACCCAGATAAGAGTAATGGGTTCATCGAAGAGTCTGATGGAGGAAGGGAACAGAGATGAAATCATATTAATTTTTCCTAATCACAGCCTTCAGGTACACTCAGCAGCACCTTCCCTTTCTATTTCTCCATGACATCTCAGGTTTATCCCATCACTTCCCAGTCACTTTCAGTTATTAGCAATGCCAGTTCTGTCTAGGCCAATTTGGATCTTCAGTCTTCTTGCAGCTTAATGGCTGATCAACTCTCTACCTCCAAGCCTGGGCTAGACATGGCTCTGAGGACTTAGGAAGAAGAGAGGTGTGTGTGCCCTGTCCTGCCTCTTCCTCTCCACCCCCATCCACCATTTCTCATGCTTCTTTGGATTCTCTCTATCCTGGAGATAACAGGAAGAGTTGGACACGTTTTTCAATTTGGCATAGAATTGTAGTCCTGGGTGGGTGTGCTGTACCTCTCTCTGGCAGGCATCCGAATGCTGACTCCTCCTGGGCAAATTTGTGAGTTCACTGGGAGATGTAGGGAGTGTCTTAGTTAAGGTTACTATTGCTGAGATGAAACACCATGAACAAAAGTAACTTGAAGAGAAGGGGTTTAGTTGGCTTACATGCTCTGAATCACAGTCCACTGAGGGAACCTACGGCAGGAACTAAACCAGATAGGTACCTGGAGGCAGGAGCTGATGCAGAGGCCATGGAGGGGTGCTACTTATTGACTTACTCTCCATGGTTTGCTCAGCCTGCTTTTTTTTTTTTTTTTTTTGGAGACGGGGTTTCTCTGTGTAGCTTTGTACCTTTCCTGGAACTCACTCTGTAGCCCAGGCTGGCCTCGAACTCACAGAGATCCTCCTGGCTCTGCCTCCCAAGTGCTGGGATTAAAGGCGTGCGCCATCACTGCCCGGCTCAGCCTGCTTTCTTATAGAACCCAGAACCACCAGCCCAGGGGTGCCCTTCCCATAATAGGCTGGGCACTTCCTCATTAATCACTAATTAAGAAAATTTCCTAGGGGCCCCAGGGCAGAAGGTGGCCAGAGGACACAGGCCTGGCTCAGGAAGGTGCCACTACTACAAGGAAGTATGTGGTGGAGAGATGGGAGAGAAAGAAAAGCAGAGCAGTTTGTGCACTGTGAAGAGAGGGGAACGGAAGACACGATGGTGGTGAGGAACAGTCTGATGTGAGGGTCCTGAGCTGACACCCGAGGCCATGGTGATGTCCAGACCTGTGCTGCCACTGAGGACCATGTCTGGTCCTTGGCCCTTACTGCAGCAGGGGTCTGCGTTGATGTTAGTGACCAATGTTACCACCAAAGTCCATGTGGATGTCCGTGGTCTGGGCTGCCATATGAGGACATGTTGATGACTGATTATAGTGCCGAGTTGGTCCTGCCTCTCACTGGCCACAGCATGGAGGTGCCTGTGGTGATGTTAGTGTAGGAAAACTGGTCCCGCCACTTGCCTGGGCAGTGCAGGAGAGCGGACTCCTGTGACCGGAGGGCTGACCAAACTCTGCTACCACCTAGGCCCATATGCGGGGCTGTTAGTTGGCCCACCCTAACGTCTACCCCACCTATGACCTGCTAGAGTGCGTGAAGGGGCCAGTCCTGAAGAACCAACGTTTCAGGATTTCTATGACTCGGCTACGGCAGGATATTCAAGAGGAGTCTCGATGAGAGTCTAGGATTAATGGTATAGCAGAAGCCACAGTCCTTGAAGCAGACCAGTGACCCATGCAATGAACATTTGCAAGTAAAGTCATCTGGTCAAAGGATATACTTTGTAACACACTGTAGCTTCCAGGTTGAGATTTTTTTTAAAAAATTTATTCATTTTATCTTTAAGTTTTTATTTTTAATTTTAATTTTTAAAAAATTTTCCTTTGGGAGAGGTTACAAGTGTGAAGGGCAGATATGGAAGGACTGGGAAATGAGTTGAACTGTAGTGCATGATATGAAATTCACAAAGAATTAATAAAAATTATAAAAAAAGAGAAGAAAAGAAAATGCCCCACAGGTTTGTCTGATCAAACTTTATAACTTTATGGAATCTTTTTTTTTTTTTTTACACTGACATTCCCTCCTCTCAGACAACTCTAGCGTGTACAAAACTAGACATAAAACTAGCCTGGTAGGGAGCTTCTGTGAGGTCCAGCAGTGGCTCATCGTTTAGCTTGTAGGGTTGACATCTGAGTGGGATCTACTGACCAGTGCTTTGGGTGGGGAACTAACACCATTGCTCAAGTTCCAAGTTACCTAATGTGTCCACCTGGCCCACGCAACATTCTCCATTGTGGTTTGGCTAAACCTGGGTCTTTTCTTGATCCTTCCAGATAATCAGGGCTTATTAATCAGTCTGTAGCTACACGGATGTTTATACCAGGAAACCAATACTGTATTTGCTTTTTTGAAAGTATAGTGATCTCTCTGGCTCCAGCCTTCCCCACAAGTCCTGTTACTCAAGACTCTTGGGACTTTCATCTCCTGCCTCCTGATGGTGTTGCTAGGCAGACTTGAGTAATCCAACACACCTAAGGAATGCCATCATAGGACCGAGAAGGAAAAAGCAAGTGAAAGGATGCCGAAATGTGCCCAGTTAAAATGAGTTACAACTTCTTAGTGGTATGACCATTGCCGTGATCTAACTTTGTGCTCAATTTTCCCAGTCCGTCTGTTTCAGAGGCCAGATTTCTCTGTACCGCGCAATGATTTATTGCTCCTGGTAATGAATGCATTGCAGTAAGGCACAAAATGTAATGGACTGTGTTGGCAAACAGCATGGCTATGACTGTCCCACTTAAGGTTTTCTCATATTCAAAGCGATGGGCTCTGATCATGCGAGGAGCTTTAATTTCAGTTTACAGGATACGTTAGATGCTTCCTGAATTCCTGCACGTAAAACTGTCCCAAGTAGCACATTTTCTCATATATGTAAAAAAATCATTTGCTAAGTGCATAAAACTCAAAAGTATCTCCAAGTTTCCAGGCCAAGAGAAAATATGCAGTTTCCTATTTTTTTTTTTATAAATCCTTAGGAAAAATTTGGCAAACAAGATGATGTGTTTATACCCAACATTATCAAATATTATGAAGGAATAGTTGTGAAACATCTTTCCAGAAAATGTAGAATTTATGATGAGGATTTACACAAAATTCTATTGTGTTCTTTTTTCCAATTTGGGTTTTTAATTTTAAATTGACCTTTTAACTTAACCTTAAATAATTTTCTCTGAAGTCTAAATTGAAACAAAAATCCATGAGAATTGGCTATAGCAATGTTTAAAGTAGGCTATGCCAATTATTGACAGAGGCTACATAATTAACCTCTGGTAGCCTCAGCTTTCTCATCTATAAAATGCAGATCATATCACCACCTCATAGAATACTCTGGAAGTTATTCAGGAATCCATGAGAGATGCCTAGGATGGAGAAAACACTCAGAGTTTCATCCTTTCATCCCACACATCAGGAATAGACCATGCTGCCATGCTCACTCCTCGCCTGCCCAGTATCCGTCGTGCTCTTTGCACTTTCTACCATCACAGAGCTAGATTTCATGGCCCTCCTTCTAGTCCATTGCAGTCACGTGACTGACACTGGCAAATGGGATATTCATGGAGGCTGGAAGAAGCACATCTCTTTTCTTTTTCTCTCTAGAGCCTCTCTTGCTTTCCTCCATGAGAACTGCTGGAGGGTGACACAAGGAGCCAGGCTACACTGTCATCCCACCAGAAGCCCAACCTCCCTGCAGTTCCCTGTGTGTCAACTTGGTGTGTCAACCAATAACATTATGGCCGTGAATAAATTTTGGATTGGATGGATGGATTTGGATTGGATTTGGATGAGTTATGTGGCTTCTGATGAATATAAGCCCTATCTTTTGAGCTTGAGTCATACCTTTGTTTTCTCTTTAAGGCCCTCCCAGCAAATGCTCCCTAACAAATCATGATGTACTTTTCCATTAGTAGAATGAACTAGAAACTTTTATCACATTTAGATTTCATTATCAATTTTAATTTTCAAATTTATTCTTTGAAAATTTCATGCACATACACTATTAAGTTTGCTTATCCTGGGTCTCAGCACTGTCCAATGATCATTCTATATTGTGTTATTTAGTGTCTGTGAACTTCTGTGTTTTTGATAATTTCTATTTCTGTTGATATTTAGCATTAGTCCATTGTGTTCAGATAGAATGCAGTCTGCTATTTTAATTTTTCTATATCTATTGAGAGTTGCTTTGTGTTCTAATATGTGGTCAATATTGGATAAAGTTCCAGGAGCTGTTGAGAAGAATGTGCATTCGTCAGTATTTGGGTAGAATATTCTATAGATGTCTGTCAGGTCCATTTGATTTATGGTATCATTTAACTCCAGTGGTTTTTGTTTAGTTTCTGTTGTGATAACCTGTCTATTGGTGAGACAGAGGCATTGAAATCACCTACTAAAACTATATTAGGATTAATATGTTGTTTTAGATCTAGTAATATTTCTTTTATGAATAAGGTATCTCCAGGGTGACGATGTTCCTACTAAAGGGAATTTAGCTGTCTGAGCAGATCTAAAGCTGTTTGGTTTTAAGCACGGTGCAGAACTGACTAGTTGTTTTCCTTTCATACTTTCTTTGACTGTTCCCATTAATGTCTTTTCTGCCTTGCATGACTATTTATTCTATTTTTTACCTTTCAACTTCTTCTTTTTTTTTTTTTTGGTTTTTTGAGACAGAGTTTCTCTGTGTAGCTTTGGTGTCTTTCCTGGAGCTCGCTCTGTAGACCAGGCTGGCCTCGAACTCACAGAGATCCGTCTGGCTCTGCCTCCCGAGTGCTGGGATTAAAGGCGTGCGCCACCGCCGCCCGGCACCTTTCAACTTCTTAAGTCTTGAATTTCTCCTCTAGATGCCAAGTGCTAGTAC
>CABHPQ010147698.1:0-12027 GCA_902168405.1 Peromyscus aztecus
TTTTTCATGGGATTCTCCATCAAGAAGATCAAATTCTAGTTAAAGCTGAAATAGCCTCAGCAAGAATCAGGATGGAGGAGTCTTTGCACTGTCTTTCCCTGTACAACCATGCCTGGCTTTTGTTTGGGTTTTGCAGCTGAGATTTTATTTATTATCATGTGTATGAGTGTTCGCCTGAATTTAAGTGCACCATGTGTGTGCAGTACCTGAAGGAGCCAGAAGAGGGTATCAGATCCCTTGAGACTGGAGCTGCCGACAGTTGTGAGCTGTTATGTGGGTGCTGAGACTTGAACCCTGGTCCTTTGGAAGAGCAGCCAGTACTCTTAACTGCTAAGCTATTTCTCCAGCACCCCTACCTTTTTTAACTTTTTAAAACATCTTGATATGTATCACAGACTGACCTGGAACTTACTATGTAACCCAGGCTGGACTTAGCTGGAGGTGATCCTCCTGCCTCAGCCCCCCAGCTGCTGGGATGATAGGCATGCTCCACTATGCATGGCTGGCAAGTTTCTTGGGAAAGGAAGTTTTATGGAAGCGGTGACATTTAGCTGAACCATGAAGGTGGTGTTTTGCCTAATCTGGCCAAAATGAGGGGCACTGGCCCTCCAGGAAGAGAATGTGTGAAGCCAGGTAGGCCAGGGAATGAGGAGGACACACAGGGGCAGTGGAGATCGGGTGCAGATGGCAGTGAGCATGCAGGTTGGGCCCAGTGTCTACAAGCGCTAGAATGGCAGACCATCAGAGGTGGTTTTATTGGGGGTGGGGGGGCACTTTTGACCAGCTCTGATATCATTGGACCAACACTCTGGGAAGGTCACTATGAGCTAAGAACAGTTGAATTTGTTAAGGTCTGGAGGCCACACAGCCCATTATAAGGTCACCTCGATGAGTGGCCTACTCATACGGGTAGGCTCTGGACTACTGTGACCAGCACATCTCTTAGCTGTGCTACCAAATCCTACAAAAGCTACAAAATGATAATGGCTTTTCATGTGAGTCTACGGGGTCTGTGTTCTACTGGGAATGTTTTTAAGTTAAATTGATTTTTATTGTTTTTTGTGTATGAGTGTTTTGCCTACATATACTTCTGTGTGCCATATTCATGCCTGGTGCCCGAGGAGGTACTGAGACTCCATGTGGGTGCTGGGAATCGAACGCTGATCCCTTGCAACAACAGCAAATTCTCTTAACCATGGAGCCAACTCTCCAGCCCCAGTATTTTTGTTTTTAAACCATGACAGGCAGGATTCACGTTTAAACAAAGACCTGCTTCTCAGAGCCTGCTTTCCACCATGGTGTTTCCATCCACCGAAACAATTCCAAAAGAAGTCCTGAGGCCCTTATAAAGCCATACTGTTAATGCTTAGAAGGCAATTTTCAGGTTAGGCATTCAAGTAGATACCATCATGTCTTAATATGCCTGGGGTTCAGGTGTGTGGCAGAGACCTTAATAAGCCAAGGACTTCTGGGAGCAGGCATCCAGGAGCAGGCATGCAGAGAAGGCCTTCAGTCAGATCTGAGAAAGGAGAGAAGGTAGGGACTTCCAGGAGTGGGAGGTAGCTTTGGCAGAGGTGTGAAGGAGGGAATGGCAGTTAGGATGCAGCCTGGAGGGTGCATAGAGCCAATACAGAGGCTTACCACAGAGTCACAGGGAGGGGAGGTCTGGCTCAGCGGCCAGGGTTGAACAGCCTGGCTGGGTTGGCAGGGGGTGGTGTGGGGGTGGGGGGACAGCAGCTGGGGTGTAGGGTGCCTTACCAGGCATGGCTTATCATCCCATCAAAGGGCCACCTTCCACTTGCTCAACCCCACCTTCAGCCGCTGCCTGCCCGAGGGAGCGTGGGAATGGGACCCAGCTTCATTGACTCCACAGTTAATGGACCTGTATACCATACTTCCCTGCTCTTCCAGAGAGTAGAGTAGTTAACAGCTCCAAGTGCTGTGTGTCTGCGGGATTTAGCTGTGTATTAACCTGTTTGTTTGTGCTTCTTTTACACGCTTCCTCAAAGGAAAGAGCCATCACTATTACCTGAGTCCGTTTGTAAGAGAGGAATCAGACACCAAGAGGCTACGGAACGTGCCTAAGGCCACACAGCTGCTGCAGATTTGCGTTTTGAAACTAGGTGCCCTTGCTTCCTTTTCAGCCCACTACGACAGTGGGAGAGAGCCAGACCCTCTCGGAATTTGACCTCACCTTCCACACACACCCAGCCCCATCCTATTTGGATACAATAATGCCTCTCATTTCAGGAGCCTGTGGGACTTGCAGGAGGTAGGGAGGTAATTTTGGATCCTGAATGGTTTAAAAGATAAACTTCCCTCAGCATTGTGAAGCACACTTGTAAACTGTAATCCCAGACTAGGGAGGCTGAGCAAGTCTTGGCTCCCAGGCCATACGCTGTCTCAAATCATAATTATCGCCATCACCAATCATCATCATCTGCGTTGAACCTGCAAAGGTGGCAAGTGTATCGAGGCTGCCACCTAGTGGCCAAGTCCTGAAGGACAGCTCGCTGCTCCTTTTGGGACTGAAAAATTGAGACTTTGCGAAGATTGGATCTATTTAGAAGGTCACAGCCAGGTTTGTAATTATTTATTTATTTATCCTGGTCTTCTGACACAAGGTTTCAGTCGGTGGCCCACACTGGCCTTGACTTCTCTATGTCCCCATCCTAGATTCTTGTCTGCTGCTGTGATAATTCCCTAGCAAAAGCAACTCAAGGGAGAGAGTTTATTCTCGTTCACAGTTCAGATAACAGTCCATCAGAGTGGGGAAATTACAGCGTAGGAGCTGGATCAGAGACAGACCAGTGCATGCTAGTGCTCAGCAGGCTTTCTCTATTCTATAAAAACCAGGATTCTTTGCCCAGGCAATGGTCCTTCACATAGTTAAGATGGATCCTACCACATAATTAATGCAATCAAGATCACCCCCCACAGGCACATCCAGAGGCTCATCCTCTAGACCAGTGGTTCTGTAGAACAGGTTGGCCTTGAACTCACAGAGATCCGCCTGCCTCTGCCTCCTGAATGCTGGAATTACAGGCATGCACCCCACCGCCCAGCTTGGTTCTCAACCTTCTTAATGCCGCAACCCTTTAATACAATTCCTCATGCTGTGGTGACCCCCAATCATAAGATTATTTTTGTTGTTACTTCATAACTGTAATTTTGCTCCTGTTGTGAATCACAATGTAAATATCTGTGTTTTCTCATGGTCTTAGGCAACCCTTTGAGAGGGTCAGGACCACCAGGTTGAGAACCACTGCTCTAGATCCTGTCCCATGACACAATCAAGACCAAATTATCAGTAGCCAAGAATGACCTTGGGTTTCTGATCCTCCTGTCTCTACTTCCCAAGTGCTGGGATTACAGATGTGCACCATGCCAGGCAAACAGTGTTTTCAAAGGGAAGATTAGAAATGATAGAAACTGGGGGCTGGAGAGACAGCTCAGGGGTTAAGGCGACAGTACTACCGATCATGCAGAGGACCCAGGTTCAAGTCCCAGCACCCACATGGCCGTTCCCAACCATCCAGCTACAGGGGTTTGACATCCATTCAAAGCACTCAAACACATTTTTTTTAAAAAATGAAATAATAAAAACAAACTTTAAAGAAAGAAATGATAGAAACTACCATGGTGGCACATGCCTATAATCCAAGAACTCAGAAAGTAGAGGCAGGAGGGTCAGGGACAGCCTGAGACACATGAAACCCTGTCACAAAAACAACAAAAAAGAAATGAAAAAGCCAAGGTTATGGTCTGTCTGTACTAGATGAAAACTTGATTTTGTGGGCCACCGGACACAGGATTGCAGTACACACCTGTACTTTTTGAACACTTTTTGAAGGGTTCTTAGGTGAGTGAGAGAGGAATGAGGAAATATCAGATAGAAAAAGAGACCTAGATGACAAGAAGAAAGACAGAGACACAGGATAGCTTTGGGAGGGCCTGGGTCAATACCCAACAGCCCCTTCATTTTTTGTTTTTGTTTTTGTTTGTTTGCTTGCTTATTTGTTTTCGAGACAGGGTTTCTCTGTGTAGCTTTGGTGCCTGTCCTGGATCTTGCTCTGTAGACCAGGCTGGCCTCGAACTCACAGAGATCCGCCTGGCTCTGCCTCCCAGTGCTGGGATTAAAGGCATGCACCACCACTGCCCGGCCTCAGCCCCTTCGTTTATTCAAAGGGGCTTTTTATAATATGCCAAGGGGAGAGGCAAAAGACCTCCCCCTTGCAAGATCAAAGCACACCATACAGCCAAGTGTAGACCCTTCCAAATACCTGGTAAACACTCTCCTGGCCAAATCATCTCCTTATGCAGCCCTGCTAGGTAAAGCAAGCCCAGATTCTATGACCCTGAGTAAGTTCTCACTAGGTAGCCTCTGTGAGCTCCCACATCTGTGTGCTGAGATCTTACTTTGAGTTGAAGCAAATACGACTGAAAAATTCAGATTCGAGAACCTTAACTCGGCCAGCATGGTGCACATCTTTAATCCCAACACTCAGGAGGAAGAGGCAGGAGGATCTCTGTGAGTTCAAGGCCAGCCTGATCTACAAATCAAGTTCCAGGACAGCCAGGGCTGTTACAAAGAGAAGCCCTGTCTCAAAAGAAACTCACAAAGAAGAAAAACCTTAACTCACTCAGGTTAGGAATCTATTTTCTTTATTTTTTAAATTTATTTTATTTACAGGAGTGGTTTTGCTCGTATGTATTATGTGTACCATGTGCATTCAGTAGCCATGGAGGCCAAAGAGGTTGTCAGATCCCCTGGAACAGGAGTTATAGGGTTGTGAGCTGACATGTGGGTGCTGGGAACTGAATCAGGGTCCTCTGCAAGAGCAGCTGATGCTCTGAACACTGAGCTGCCTCTCCTGCCCAAGAACCTAAGTTTTCAAAGTTATCTTCTGCCATTCTATCTTTCTCGGTAATTCTGTCCACTGTCTCAGTTAGGGTCTCTATTGCTGTGAAGAGACACCATGACCACAGCAACTCTTATAAAGGGAAACATTTAATTGGGGCTGGATTACAGTTCAGAGGTTTAGTCCATTGTTGGCATGGCAGGTGGCATGGTGGCATGCAGGCAGACCTGGTGCTGGAGAAGGAGCAGAGATTTCTACATCTTTTTGTTGTTTTTGTTTGTTTGTTTGTTTGTTTTGTTTTCGAGACAGGGTTTCTCTGTGTAGCTTTTGGAGCCTGTCCTGGAACTCACTCTGTAGACCAGGCTGGCCTCGAACTCACAGAGATCCTCCTGCCTCTGCCTCCCGAGTGCTGGGATTAAAGGTGTGCGCCACCACCGCCCGGCGAGTTCTACATCTTGATCCACAGGCAGCAGAAGTAGCTGTGTGCCACACTGAGCTTAGCTTGAGCATAGGAGACCTCAAAGCCTGCCCCAACAGTGACATACTTCTTTCAACAAGGCCACACCTACTCCAATAAAGCCACAACTCTTAATAGTGCCACTCCCTAGGGGGCTATTTTCTTTCAAACCATCACATCCACACATAAGTGGTCTCATTTTTTTGTTTGTTTTGTTTTGAAGTCAGATTTCATGTAGCTCAGTCTGACTTCAAAATCCATACATAGACAAGGATAACCTTGAACTCCTAAGTCTCCTGCTTCTACTTCCCCTTCTCAAGTGCTGGGACTGTAGACATGTGCCACCGACACTCAGCAATCCATTCTTTTTGAGGGCTGAGTGATATTCTACAGCATGAATGAACCAAATGCATTTAGCTTCTCCCTGTAGACTCCTGGCCTGATTACCTGGCAGGGAGAGTGCCCCTGCTCCTACATACACGTAGAGGGGAGTTTCCTCTTCCTTTTCCTGTAGTGGGGTATGGCAAGGATTGGGGCGGGGAGGGTAAAACTTAGAAAGCCAATGGAAAAGCTCTAGAAAGTTCTGCCACCCCGCTGTGACTCTCAGCTCCCTTATCTAAACTCCTCACCATCCTTTCCTTGCCTAGTGCACTCCAAGGAGCTGGGCACCCTCCCAGCCTCTCCCAGCAGCTTCTCCTCCTGGCCCAGGCCAGGCCCTGGCTGGCAACAGCCTCTGCCTGACGGGAGGGCCCCTCCAGGAAGGGGAGCCTGAGCCCAGAATGCTTAGCAACACTCTGAGTTAATTATTTAATTGGGTGAAACACCCATTAGGGAGGATTCTCACTTCCCAGACAGCCTGTGAGTAAACATGTCGAGAAGAGTGAGGTGTCCATGAAAGCTGCCACTCACCCTGGCTCCTCCCCCGCCCCCCATTCTCCAGCTGAGGAGGAGACCCTGGAGGATTCTGCCCAGATGTTTCTGCAGGCAGGACCAGGCGAGGCTGGCCAGGCAGCCTCTGAGACAGACTGTGACCTGAAGGTGGGAGGCTGTGGCAGGGGACCTGCAGCTAACCTTGTATAGCAGCAGGTAAGGAACTCTCAAGAATGCCACTTCTATCAGGTAACCGGGGATAAAGAGGATAAATCTGGAGCCGTTAACTGTGTGTTCAGAGAGCTGGAAGCAGGATATTGGGGCCCCTCAAAGGTGAGCATTTGGGGTTGGGGAGATGGCTCGATGGTAAAGTGACAGCCGAGCAAATATCACAACCTTGGTTCAATTCCCAGCACCCGTGTAAGAGGTGGACATAAATCCAGACTGGTGGTGCACGCCTTTAATTCTAGCACTCAGGAGGCAGAGGCAGGAGGATCTCTGTGAATGCTTAGACCAGCCAAGTCTGCATAGTGGGTTCCAGGACAGTCAGGGCTACAAAGTGAGACCCTGTTTCTAAATGAGTAAATCAGAGCTGGAGTGATGGCTCAGTGGTTAAGAGTACTTACTGCTCTTACAGAGGATCTGGGTTTGAGTTCCAGCATTCACATGACACCTCACAGTAACTGTCGGTTACTCCAGTTCCATTGGATCCAATGCCCTCTTCTGACCTTCACAGTCACCAGTCACATGGTGCACACATGCAGGAAGGCAGAGCAGAAAGTGTGCGTGCGCGCGCACACGCACACACACACACACACAAATCTAAAATAAACAAAGCTAAGCCAGGCATGGTACACACCTTTAGTCTCAGCACTTGGGAGGCAGAGGCAGGCAGATTTCTGTGAGTTCTAGGCCAGCATGGTCTACATAGAGTTACACAGTGGCAGCTTGTCTCAAAAACAACAGTACAATAAAACCGAAGAACTGGATGGTGGGATGCTGCTGTTACCTCCCACCTACCTCATCCCTGGGGGAGGCAGAGACAGATGGATCCCTAGAGCTCGCTGTCCAGCTAGTCTAGCTGAATTGATGAGCTCTGGGTTCAGTGGGACCCTGTCTCAAAATAGAAAGTGGAGAGTGATTGAGGAAGGCATAGAACATCAACTTCTGACCTCTAAATGCATGCACGTGTGCATCCCTTGCAAGCACATGTGTATACACTCATGAGCACATACACCACGTGTATATACACAGGCTCTCCTGATATCTCCATGGACAGTGTTTAAGAGGTACAGGAGCTTCCCTGAGGCCCAAGGACCAGCTATGGAGCACAGAGCCCTGTAGGGACAGCAGGAGGTGAAGGAAGCCAGGAAGGAGCCAGGGAGTCTGTGCACAGGACAAGCCTTCTTTGGGAGAGGAAGCATCCACTTGGTGTGCTGTGTCAAGGAATCAAAGAAGATACCTGCAGCTTGTTCTGTGCTTGCCTGCCAGGGGTAAGCTTAGAAAGCTCTACTGAGCATTTTTTCAAAGCAAAGATTTGCTTATTTTAATTTGATTTAATTTTTTGAGACAGGTTCTCACTGTGTACCTCCCTGATCTGGAACATGCTATATAGACCAGGCTGGCCTCAAATTTTCAGAGACCCACCTCTTCTTCTTGAGTACTAGGATTCAAATCAGATGCTAGACAAGCATAAGGAGGCATGCCTCTATTCCCGGAACTCAGGAGGCAGAGGCAGGTGGATCTCTGATTTGAGGTCAGCCTGGTCTACAGAGTTCTAGACTATACAGAGAAACCCTGTCTCAACAAAACACAGTCATAAGCCACAACACCCAGCTTATTTATAATATTTACTTTTATCTTTTAAAATTATGCATATGTGTGGGTATTGGCATTCCAGTGAAAGTGTTTGAAGGGATCAGAGGCATTGGAGCCCCTGGAGCTGGGGTTAGAGGCAGCTGTGAGTGGCCCAAAGTAGGTGCTGAGAACTCCACAAAACCTCTACTAAACCAGTAAGTGCTCTTAACTGCTGAGCCATCTCTCCAGCCCCCTAGGAAAGATGCAGTTGAAAAACAGATACTTCTAAAAGTGTAGCCAGGCATAGTGGCTCACGCCCTGAAATCCCAACACTTGGGAAGTTGAAGCAGAAGGATTGTCAGCAATTTGAGGCCATCCTAGGCTGCATTGTGAGTTTAAGGCTTTGTTTAAAAAGAAAAAAGACACTAGGAAGGTTCCATGGAAAATGGGCTTGCACCATAAGCATAAAAACCAGAGTTCAGAGTCCCCAGCATCCACCTTAAAAAATGAAAATAAAAAAAGCCGTGTGAGCATGGCTCCCTGCCTGTAATCCCCTGCATTCAGGAGTTCAGGAGCTGAAGACCAAATCCCTAGAGCATGTTGGCTCCAAATGTTTGAGTTCTGGGTTCAACAAGAGACCCTCTGGTGCCAGGAGGTGGTAGCACACGCCTTTAATCCCAGCACTTGGGAGGCAGAGGCAGGCGGATCTCTGTGAGTTCAAGGCCAGCCTGGTCTACAGAGGGAGATCCAGGAAAGGCTCCAAAGCTACACAGAGAAACCCTGTCTCGAAAAACCAAAAAGAAAGAGAGAGAGAGAGAGAGAGAGAGAGAGAGAGAGAGAGAGAGAGAGAGACCCTCTGTAAAATAAAGTGGGTATCAACTGAGAAAGACACTCACTGTCCATCTCTGGCCTCCCCACAGATGCTTGCTGCCCATGAGCCTCTGTGCCTGTACAACACATACATGTAAAATAAGTAAATAGAGCTTCCAAAGGAGCCTGTTCCGTTTTCAGAATCCACATGGTGGCTCGCAACCTTTTATAACTCTAGTTCCTGGGGATCCGATTGCCCTCCTCTGGCCTCTGAGGGCGCCAGAAATATACACGGTACATACATGAAGGCAAAACACCCATACACATAAACCAAGACTTCCTTGAGAAGAAAGATAAAGCAAGAAGAGGAAGCAAGAGATAAAAGCGAGATGTCAGCTGAACATCCAGACATTTAGGAGTGAGTTCTAGAAAATTCTATAACCTTAGGCTGATGGAAGGAGACTCCAAATATGTGGAAATCCAAGACAAGAGGGCAGCTGGTCCTGTGGGCTGCAATGTGAGAGGCTTCCCAGAGCAGTGAGCTAATGTGGGCACTTTCCTGAGGCTAGCCCAAACGGGACTTCGTTACCCTTATCAAACAATCCAGCTTCGCATGACCACATCAAGCGAGTCCCGCCCACCCACCACAATCCCATTTATAGGCGGGGACTGAGGCTGGGACGGGTGATACAACCTACAGGGTGTGGGCTGGGTGTGGAAGAGCAAGTTCAAGGAGGAGAGGCTGCAGGAAGACCCAGTGAGGGCCCAGAATGAGGAATATGACTGTGGCACACAGGACCTGTTGGAGAGCGGGGTGGGGGTATGGGGGTGCTGGCTCCAGGGGAGACTTTCTGCATACCTAGCTCTGTGTCGTTTTGTGTGCATGGCAATGAACATGTACGCTGTCTGCACATGTGTGCACATGTGCGTTGAGGACAGAGGAGGACTCGGGTATTTTCTTCTATGGGTCTGCCTTATTTTCTTGAAACAGAGTCTCTCAGTGAGCTTGGAGCTTGCTGTTTTCCAGCTAGGCTGGTGACCAGCCAGCCCCAGTGATCCTCCTATCCTATCTGCACACCCCCAACAGTGGGGTACATGCACACCGTGATGGCCACACCAGGCTATTCGGGTAGGTCCCAGGGTCTGAACTCAGGTTCTCAGACTCTTACCCATTGAGAATGAGAACTAGCTATGTTCACTTTGAACGAGGTCTCGCTTCGTAGACCAAGCTTGCCTCAAGTTTATGGCGATCCTCCTGCTTCTGCCTCCTGAATCCTGGGACTGCAGGTATGCACCAGCAAACCTAGCCCTGCCGCCTGCTTTGTTTTGGGACAGAGTCTCCTGTAGCCCAGGGTGGCCTCAAATTGGTTATGTAACTGATAATGATCCTCCTGCCTCCACTTCCAGAGCATTGAGAGTATAGGAATAAACCAGCATGCCTTGACCCTCCCCTCGGTGCCTCTTTGGCGCTAAGAGCCACGCTCAGCTGCTCGGGTGTGTGCCCTGTACTCTGTTTTGTCTATCTTGAAATTATCAGCCTTTTGTTTTGTTTTGAGACCAGGTCACTCTATGTAGCCTAGCTGGCCTAGAACTCACTCTGGCCAGCCTGGCCTCAAACTCACAGAGATCCACCCACCTCTGCCCTCCTTGCTGGGATTAAAGGCGTGCATCACCATGGCCAGTCAACTTTTTCAACCATTTTTACCAAGGCTTTATGAACTTTGGCTTTGTATCCAGGGCCCACAAAGCACGAAGTCTGTCCTGTCTAAGCTAAGGTCATTTTAAAGAAGTTTTTTCACAGCCCCTGGGTTGGGGGGCAGAGGAGCCTCCCCAAGGCCTAAGGAAGGTATATTGGAGGATTGTATTCCTCTTGTTGTTTTGGATTTCAAGTACACACATACTCCCTAATCCTTGCACACCCTGGCATCCTCTTTTACAAACAATAACCGAGTCTCCAGGTCCTGCCCAATGCCTGCTACTCTGAGTCCAGAGAAACAAAGCCTGTGTTTAACAGCATCAACAGACCTCACGCCCCCTCCAGTTCCCCAAAGGATCCAGAACACTGCAGGAGCTCAGTGAAGCTTGTTGATCCTTCCTAAGGTCAGTATAGACAAACTGACAACCTCCTGAATGACGCTGTGCCACAACCTGGGCAGAATGAGGAGGGGAGGGGCGCTCGTGTGTGTGTGTGTGTGTGTGTGTGTGTGTGTGTGTGTGTGTTGCACAGAAAACAGAAACAAATAAAGAGTTCAAATGTGAAACGATTAAAAAAATAAATCGAAGAGAGCGAGATAAGGCTGCCGAGGCCCTGCTTCCTAGTTAACATTCATTGGATTGAATAATCAGCCTTCATTATCTCAAATTGTCTGCATATTTGCCCTCAAAATGCTAATTTACAGTTGGCTGGGAGCAGTCTCAGCCTATTTTGACTAAAATATGATTTCACTTTATTGAGCATTGTTCTTAGCTGTCGGGCATCTCGGTTTGCATGGGGAAGGAGGGACGCAATAGAGAGAAAGGAAACCATTTTCTATCAAAGCGATGCCCGGCTCAGCTCTGATTACGGCTCCTGTTTTGCGTGGAAATGGCATTTCTAAGCCTGCAAGTAAAATTAAAGTCGTTATCATTTTCTTTTAGGGGACAGACAGTTTATCATTAATCTCGGAGAAGGAAATGGGAGAAATAATTTTTTTTTGTTGTTGTTTCACTGGGGGATGAAAAATCTTTCCCATCACTTCCCTCCCTGCTGCTTAAAGCAGCAGCTAGCCGCTCCCTCTTTCACGTTCTCTGTGCCCTCCAAAGGCCTGGAATTCTCAGCCTCTTGCCCTTCTGTGTCCTCTGAGCCCTGGAGGGCAGATAAATAACCCCATTACTGGAATGTAGCCCAGGATAGCCAAGAAGCCTACATTCCTGAGGATAGCCTCCACCTTCCAGTCTCCCGCCTCTATCTCCTGAGTGCTGGGATTATGTGAAGCTCTGAGCCGCCACAGCAAGCTCCAAATTTTATTTAGGATTAGGAAAGACAGAAAAGGCAGGCATGGTGTCCCACGCTTTTAGTCCCAGCACTATGAAGGCAGAGAGAGGCAGGTGGATCTCTGAGTTCGAGGCCAGCCTGGTCTACAGAGTGAGTTCCAGGACAGCCAAAGCTACACAGTGAAAAGAAACCCTGTCTCTAAAAACAAACAAAAAAAAAGAAAAAGAAAGAAAGAAAGGAAGGAAGGAAGGAAGGAA
>CABHPQ010147699.1:2901-14838 GCA_902168405.1 Peromyscus aztecus
GCAGAAAAGGCTGACTGAAGAAGGAAGACCACCTTAAGTGTGGGCAGCATCCTCCCATAGGTCGGAGTCCTGGGCTGAATCAGGGGAGAGGGAGCTGAGCACTAGCGCTCGTCTGTTTCCTAACAGCAGATGCAGTGTGGCAACTGTCTCCTGTCCCTGCCACATCCAGTCCCTACCAGGACGGACTCAAACTCTGCCCAAGTGCACACCTCTGTCCCTCCTTGGGTTGTTTTTGCAGGTATTTGTCACACCAGTAAGAAAAGCAACATATATGCTATCCTTAGATCAGGCTTCAGATAACAGGCTGTTGGGGGTGTGTGGCACACACACTCTAGTGTGACATCCCTGAAACAGAAATGCAACAGTTAAAGACATCAAAGGTGTTGACATACTTAAGAGTCCTGGTTGCAAAGGCCTGGCGTGCTGGACGGAGAAATCAAACCACAGGTCCCTCTAAGGACACTGGCTAGGCAAATCCCCTGGAGGACGCTAGGCTTGCAACCACCCTTTCTAACAGGAGGTGGCAGTGTTGTGCTGCAGCAGACTCTCACCTCAGGAACTGCCTGCCACATCGCTCCTACAGGGTAGAATGGTAAACGAGGTAAATCGGGCATAACCCAGCTGGGGAGGCCTTGGGCCTATTAGGAGAGGAAAGAAAGTGCATCCTGAAGGACTAGCGTGACTAGGAGGCGAGCCTTGTGGCGACCAGAGGACTGAAACACAAGATGGGAAAGCAAGGACTGCTCGGGTACTTCCCATGACACAGGGCCCACACCTCACCACCACCCCCATGCCCCCCCCCAGAGGTAAGGAGGACTTGCTGCAGGGTGGCTCTTGGGGGCCTGGAATAAATAAATGATAACTAAAGAGCAAGTGAAGCAGAAAGGCCGGTTTTCGCCTTCGCATGGACTGACTGGAGCAGATACAGTGTTCATGAGCCAGAAAACCCACCGGAGGATGATGTTCCAGGGAAGATGGCGGAAGGAACAATTCATAGCTCACTGAGGGCTGCAGGGACATGCTGCTGAACACAGCCTAAGCAGCACCGGGCCCAAGATGGTCAGACCTGGGTTCACTGGGTCACTGGGTCCACAAACCTGGGCTGGTTAACATCTGGTGGGTAATCTGCCAGTCCACCTAGCCCGAGGAATGGCAATCATGTAAAGCTGTTTAACCACAGAAGCTATGAGGCCTCACAACACTGACTGCTAAGGCTAAACAGAGAACCAAGGAGTGCTAGCAATTCTGGCCATCAACTTGACTACATCTGGAACTAACTAAAACCCAAATGGCTGGGCACACCTGTGTGAAGGATTTTTTTCTTAATTAAATCTCTCTCTCTCTCTCTCTCTCTCTCTCTCTCTCTCTCTCTCTCTCTCTCTCTCTCTCTCTCTCTCTGCCTGCTTGCTCTCGACCTCAACAGCAAGTCCATTCCCTCACTGGCATTAGAACCTACTTCTTCAGGATTCTAGAATATACTGAAGACCAGCTGAGACATCCAGACTCATGGCCTGACAACTACTGGATTCTTGGACCTTCTGTTCATAGGCAGACGTGGTTGGATTAGCTAGACCTGTCAGTCATTCTAATAAATCCCCTTTCTATACATAGAGAGAGGGATTCATTCTACAAATTCTGTTACTGTAGAGAACCCTGGCTAATACACAAGGAGATCCCAAGATATGTTCTCGGGAGCACAGTACATTAACAGCAAACAAAGGAGCCAACAGGGACACCGCTTACCACCCACAACAGGCACGTGTGGAGGAGCAGGTGGCTGAAGATGTCCCCCCAGTAAAAAAGCACAATCCTAGCTTAGTTCTGAAACCTAAATCAATAACCCTACCAACATGGGTCTTTTTCTTTTTCTTTTTTTATTTTTTGAGACATCTTTTAGCTTTCCTGTGTAATATAATTCTCTTTAATTCTATGAAGGTTTGAATTTCAAAGGACATAGACCTTTAAATAGTCTTTCTCTCCTCCCAGCTCCCACGCACTGAAGCTCCTAGATAGCTCTGACTTAGTATCAAAGGCAGGGCTGCTGGGTAACCTGCGTGCAGGAAGGTTTGCACTAGCCTTTCCTTCTCACAGCTGCTGGCTTTCATAACACCCTGTACAGACAGGATCACTTGGAGCAAGTGCTACTTTTAGAATATTAAACAGATGAATCAATGTTGAGGAATTTAAAAACTGATCTATTTCAAGAGATTTCTGATCTTCAGGAAGCAAAGAGCTGAGAATTTAAAGTTCTGTTAGAGATGCCTCTGTCCTAAAATTCAAGCACATGATAGCTAGAGAATTCAATTTCCAGATAAAAGTTTCCCAATTTTTACAGAATAATTATGTGTGTATGTGCGTGCGTGCGTGCGTGTGTGTGTGTGTGTGTGTGTGTGTGTGTGTGTGTGTTTGTGTGTGAGATATGTAGAGGTCAGAGAACAGCTGTGGATGTCGGTTTACGTCTTCCATCATGTGGGTTCCAGGAGGGAAACTGAGGTTGTTAAGCACAGCAGCAAGGTCCCTTACCTGCTCAGCCACCTGCCAGGCCCAGAATAATTTTAAAGCACACATACATTACATATAAATACATTTCAATTGTTTGCTCTCAGAAGCTATTATAAAACATTTAACCATATGATATTTACCATTAGGCACTAACTGTTGTGGATTTTCAATGTCTTAAATGTATTTGATAAGTATAAATATGTGTGTTTTCTTCTCATTTATCTGGTAAAATTCAAGAAGGGTAGTCAAAGCTGTTGTAACTCTATTGCTAAAACTTAGCTGGAATAAATTGTGTTGGCACACCAATAAACTTTTACAGAACTTATATAGGTTGGTGACCCAATTGAACCATAACTATTATATATAATTTTTTCAGTCATATTTACAATGGTCATGGTCTGACTGAGGTCACTGGGCATGTGGTGCATGTCTCTAATGCCAGCCAGCACTAAGAAGGCAGAGGCAAACTGATTTCTGTGAGTTCAGGCCATCCAGGGCTACACAGTGAAACTGTTTCCAAAAAAGAAGGAAAGCAAGCAAGCAGCTACAGATAATATATAAATAAGTGGGGTTTTGTGGTGTTTGGATGATCCAGGCAGGGTTTTTTCAGATTCCTAATATATATTAAAACATATACAAACCATTCTCCTTCCTAATCTTCAGTTCTTAGTCCTGTTCTGTTTACTGAACACACATTGATTCTCTTTTGTTTTGGTTTTGCTTTTCTAGAGACAGGATTTCTGTGTAGCCCTGGCTAGCCTGAAACTTACTCTGTAGACCAGGCTGGCCTCGAACTCAGAGATCTGTCTGCCTCTGTCTCCAAGTGCAGGTATTAAAGGCGTGTGCCAGCATGCCTGCTACACACTGATTCTTATTTCACCACAAATTCATTTCCCAATCCCTACCTTCCCCACAGTGCCTCTTTGCCTTTCCCTGCACCAGTTCCAGCTTTGTGAATAAACGTTTTGAAGCAGGCATCAAGAACATCTTTGGGGGAGGAGGGAGTGTGTGGGTGGGGACCAACTCCCACAATTATTTGCCCCAGGGACTCTTGAGGAGTGAGGAATAAGAGATTTAGTTAGAAATGTAGAGGGGAGAGAAACAGATAGAAACACAGGATAGCCTTGGGTAGGCCTGGATCCTTATCCACTGACCCAGAACTTTATTCAAAAGGGCTTTTTATAACAATGCCAAGGGGAGGGGCAAAAGACCTCCCCCTTGCTAGATACGGCCAAGTGTAGGCCCTTCCAAACACCTGGCACCCAGGCCTGTGGCCCAATCCTGCTCTTATGCAGTCCTTCTGGGTGAAGCCACTAGGAAACTTAGGTGGGCTCTAACAGATGGGTTCACAGGAAAAACAAGCCCTTTTCCTAATTTTCATTCAAAATATCTTTTGAGATTCCAAAGTAGAAAAACAATGTATTCTTACAACTTCGAATAGCTTACTAAACATTTCAAAATAGCAATGAAAAAAAATGCTGCTGCTGCTGCTGCTGCTGCTGCTATGGTTTGTATCTGAATATCCCTATGGACTCATGTTTTCAACACGTGTTCCCTAACTGGAGGCATACTGGGGGGCCCTGGAACCTTTAGAGAATGAAGTCTAGTAGCAGCAGGTAGCTGGAGTGGGCCTTTGAAGGTTGCACGCACCCCTGCTTCCAGCTTCCCTGGTACACCATGAACTGAGAGGCTCCACTATGCCTTCCCAGCCACAATGGACTGAAGCCCTATAAAATACTGGTTCTCAACCTGTGGGTCAGGACCCTTTGGGCAAACCTCCATAAATATTTACATTATGATTTATAACAGTAGCAAAATTAGTTATGAAGTAGCAATGAAAATAATTTTATGGTTGGGGGTCACCACACCATAAGGAACTGTATTGAAGGGTCACAGCATTAGGAAGGCTGAGAACCAGTGCTCTAAAACCATGCACCCAAACAAGGCTTCGCTCCCTCAAGTTGTCTTTGTCGGGTACTGTGATCACAGCAATGTGAAAACAACCAAGAGCTGCCAAGGTGCTGATACTGCAGCAACAGTTATCCATCTGACTTGAAACTGCTTGACTTTCACAGCGTTTTTCCATTGAAAACTGGCTTGTAATATATTACTGAATGTATCTTGGAGGCAAACTCTGAAGTAGCCATTATTATGGAGAAATTGATACAGAAATTAACTAGCTTGCCCTGTTCTAGAATTGCTATGCCTTCCTAGTGAGAAATCACTTCACACACTTAGAGACTGATAAAGGAAAAAGCTCTTTAATGTAGCAACACATCCAGCTCTGGCTAATGCTCAAAGAGGAGCCGGCCTTGAATAGGAGATTTTGGAACTTATACACACCATAGGCTTATGCATCTCACATATGCTATCACCCTTAAATCTCTTTCAGGTCCCAGCCCCAGGTTCCACTCTGAACAATTTAAACAGACTGCAAGTCTGGCCACTTGGACAGATGGGGATTTACACAGCAAAGATATTGCCAGAATTTTTTCTTAGTATTTCCTAAGTACACCAGTGTTGTTCTTTACAAAGTTGCTACCCAGGTCCATTTAGTTCACCCAGCAGAACTGTGCTTTTCCTGATGAGAGCATAGAGACTTAATGGCAGGGTGGTTATAATCGTGCTCTACTTCCTTGAACTGACCTTTAGAGGCATGTTCTTTGATATGGGATGAGCCTAATGGCTGGTTGTAAGTTTCCTAACTGGAGGTCAATCTTAGTAAATAAACATTGGCAGAAACTTTCTTAGCATCCCTAAATTTCAATTGTGGTACAAATTTTTCATTCCTAAAGTTTCTGACAAGTCTGGTGAGCACATTACTTATCTCCCAGTCATAATGGAAACAGCACTCTTTTGGCTAAATTCTACTTGGTGTAACTTAATATTTCCTAATCTTGATTATTAGTAAATCCTTTGTAGCATCAATTTTACTACTTCAAGTTCCTCCTGCATCAGCCTGAAATCCCAAATTCCTTCTTTTTAACATATCATGGAATATTGTGGAATAATCCTTTTGTACACTGTGAAGATGTGTCTTTGTCAAGGTGCCTTCTGATTGGCTTAATAAAGACCTGAATGGCCAATAGCTAGGCAGGAACAAGGTAGGCAGAACTTCCTGGCAGAGAGAAAGAAGAGGAGATCTGCTGTGGGATGTTCTATATGGCAAATGTGTTGCTAATAAAACACTGATTGGCCAGTGGCTAGGCAGGAAGTATAGGCGGGACTAACAGAGAGAATTAAAAGAACAGGAAGGCGGAGGGAGTCTCTGCCAGCCGCCGCCAGAACAAGCAGCATGTAAAGATGCCAGTAAGCCATGAGCCATGTAGCAAGGTATAAATTTATAGAAATGGATTAATATAAGATATAAGAACAGTTAGCAAGAAGCCTGCCACGGCCATACAGTTTGTAAGCAATATAAGTCTCTGTGTTTACTTGGTTGGGTCTGAGCGGCTGTGGGACTGGCAGGTGAAAGAGATTTATCCTGACCATGGGCCAGGCAGGAAAACTCTAGCTACAGAGATCAATCTAGGCATGGCAAAGATGCCAGAGGACACAGAGAGGAAACGGGAGGTACAAGATGGAAGAGAGGTAAAAAGCCATGAGGCAAAACACAGATTAAAATAAATGGACTAACTTCAGTGATAAGAGCTGGTGGAACAAGCCTAAGCTATAGGCCAACATTTCATAATTAATAACAGTCCATGTCATTTTTTTGTGAGCTGGCAGCCCAAAGAAAACTCTGTCTACAGTAGAATAAGCAAGGACTCCACTAGTACAAGGAGTAAGGAGATGATTGATCAAATGCTCCTCTGCTTTTCTCTCTCATCCCTTGTTAATCCTCCAACCAAACCCCCAAGGCAAAGAAAAGCAACTCCATGGCCCAGCCCAGGCAGCTTTTTCTCCTTAAAGTCTCTCTTTGTAGAACTAAAACCTTCACTTAACCTTCAATCAGAGATCTTTCTGGAAAGCAAAATGGAGTATGAAGCTCCCTGGGCCTGGGCTGCTTTCTTTCTCTCAGCCTCAGCTTACACTGCAAGCAGTGATTACAAGTGACTTTTGTTTTGGATTCAACTCCTACACTAGGTCCCAAAGAATAGACTTAAAACTAAAATGGAGTCGCCCATGATAAAGCCAAACACTGCCAAACAGAATTCCCCAGGAAAGCCAGTTTCAATGGGCATGATAATAAAGTCCTTCTGTTTTACTCTTTGAAAAAAAAAAGTTGCCTGGAGTAATTTGATGTTAACTTGATTCTCCCATTGTTCTGTCTCCCTGCCTTATAAGGAAAGCAACTCCAAAACAGCCAATCAGATCTTTGTCCCTCGGTCCCTAGGGGGTGAGGAAAGCAGGAACACCAGTCTCCTCTGGTCAGCAATGTTTACTCATCTCAAGGAATCTATTACCACAGAAGAAAGCCAATCAAGGTCTTTTAACTAATAATGGTTAACTTTTTGTTATTATTATGAATAGTAATTTTTAGAATTCTAGACTGGTTAAGGTTCTCTATTTTAGTCTACTTATTACTATATGTGTTCTGAAACTTAGTTTTATTTCCTTAAATAAATAAAAATTGCAGTCTCTCTGCATCCCCTGTGAACCAACATTATTATTAAATATATCTGTTACTGGTCTCTCTCCATGTGGGCAGACTTCCTTGTCTTCACTGGCCTATCTTCAACTAATTTAAAAACCATATATCAACAGCTGTCATTTCTTCAAGACTCGATCAAAATGCTTGCAAGTCCCACTGGCTGACTACACGCACGGCTGTCCTAACACTCTCCAACAGCATCCTCAGTAGTTCGGGGAATTCTGAGTTTTGTGGAAGATTTTCTTTTTAATTACAAAGAGTTCTAGACTTAGCTGAGTGACACTTCCTCAGCCACTTGCTTACCTCCGCAATGAAATCATGTAGCTCTCCTTCAGTAGGGCAGCATCCCAGTGACCTGATAATTGTCCCAATCTCTCTAGAGTAAAAAAAAAAAAAAAAGTTGTGGACAGTTTTAGAATATAAGTTCTGGAAAAGCAAGTGTAGTATAAAAAAATTATCAAGTAATTATCTAAATTATTTCAGATCACAAGTAATATAGCATGTCACCTTGCTCAAGTATTGGCTCACAATTGTATGAGAAACTTTCTGGGAAAAGTAAAAGGCACACAAGTGAACCAGGACAGACCAGCGTTTTCACTGACTAGCAAATGCAAAGACTAGTTCAAAGTCTCAAAGCTCCAGAGAAGGGATCAGGATGAGATGGCAGGAGGAAGAAGGGATGTCAGCCACCTGATGGCTGATTTCAACTGTTGCTTAACTAGTTGTCACTTTCTCTTAGAAGGAAAGAGAATATATGTTAAACCTTCAGTATGTGAATATGCGCCTAGCACAATCTAACTCTAGCCTCAGAAGTTCTGCCTGGCGGCTAGCGATAGGACTGAGCAGAGACAGGCTGGGTTGAATTTTACTCCATCTGCTTGCTGTTTCAGTTGAATCCCATCCTCTTATCTTGAAAAAGCAAATGCTTGCAAAGCTCTCTGTAGAAATAGTTGGCCATATTTGCTAAAGTAAGAATGTCCCAATGGCTACCCACAACATCTGCTTCTCTAAACACACTTAAACTGCAACAGAAACATCCCTTCGGTGGTCATGAGCCCCAGAGACCACCCTCATATGGTCAATGCAGATAGGAATCCTCACGCTGTTGCTCAAACTACATAAGTTGTAAGAAACTGCAGGACAGGACCAGACTTTGCAAAACACTAGCCTTGGTCCATGCCTACTGGACTTGAATAATAAAGCTTTGTTCTCCAACTCTCTGCATGCTGCTTGGTTGAGAGCTGGATTTCTGTAACACTAGAGCCTCAGGCTCCACATCTGTATAATGAGGATGCTGTAATCTATCCCAGAGGTTTGCCATAGAGGCTCCATTACTGACCAAGAATTTAAAAGCATGGTCTTCAGCACCAAACTACATAGGGTCAAATCACAACTCCATAACTGGCTAGACTGGACAAGTTACCTCCCTAAATACATCTAAAGGCAAAACAGCCAGTACCTTCCTCCAAACACATAAGTGGATCTGGGGACACGGGGAGAGTCAAATACTAATGTAATCTAAAACTCAGCTGAGGACAGTGTAGCCACTCGGTATTAGTTACTCTCTCCCTCCTTCCCCATAACAATGAAATTCAATCCAACAAATAATCTAAGAAAAGAATACATCCAACTCAATATTCTCTGCAAATAATGATGGGATTTGTAGTAGATTATTATACATTTCCATTAAAATTTAAGTCATATTTGAATGTTAATTAAATTTCATCGGGCGGTGGTGGCACACGCCTTTAATCCCAGCACTCAGGAGGCAGAGCCAGGTGAATCTCTGTGAGTTTGAGGCCAGCCAAGTGAGTTCCAGGAAAGGCACAAAGGAGCTGCCTCCTTCAGAGTCTGGGTATTGTGTGGTATTGGTAATGGTCAGGAAAAAAGCTCAACAAAGGAGATTAGATTAGGGATCTCGTTCTGAAAAGAAAAACGGGGGATATAGAAATGATAAGATAAAGGGTAGATTATTTAATCTACTTTTAAACTAAAAAAGCAATTATGAGTCTTAAATATTTTACATTGGTATGGATTTTTGTATATTGATACAAATCTAAAGTTAATTTTCTTATACCATATGTATGTTTCTACTCTTGTTTGGGGTATCATGTTTATGCAGCTCATTTCATGTTTATGCAGCTCATTTAAAAAATGTAATGTATAATTAAGAAATACAGATTAATAGTCTCTTTTTTTTTTTTTTTTTTTTTTTTGGTTTTTCAAGACAGGGTTTCTCTGTGTAGCTTTGGAGCCTGTCCTAGAACTCACTCTGTAGCCCAGGCTGGCCTCAAACTCACAGAGATCCATCTGCCTCTGCCTCCCGTGTGCTGGGATTAAAGGCGTGCACCACCACCGCCCGGCTAAAAGCATTTATTTATTTATTTATTTATTTATTTAGGTTTTTTGAGACAAGGTTTCTCTGCGTAGCTTTGTGCCTTTCCTGGAACTCACTTTGTAGACCAGGCTGGCCTCGAACTCACAGAGATCCACCTGCCTCTGCAATAGTCATCTATAATAGTCAAACTTATAGTCATGTTAGGTATGTTTTCAAGGTCATACACAGATATATTTAGATAGATAGATGGTCTTTAAACACTTTAAAGACATACAGAATATGGAATGTTTAATAACCTAAGGCTTTTCATGACAGTGAGACACACTTGCTCCTGATAGCACCAATTTACTTCAAAAGAAGATAATGGGCATCAAAGAACCTCCATATAGAGTTTGCTTTCTTTATGGCAAAAGCTAGCCATTTGGGCAAAGAAACCATCCTCTGACTCAACGCAAATTTTATTTTCAGAATGAGATCAAAATATCACACACCATCTGTGGGCATGTCTATGGGTCACTTTCTTGACTAACAACTGGTGTGGGAGGGCCCAGGCCACTGTGACTGGTGCCAACCCTGGACAGGTGGTCCTGGGTCATACAAGCAAACAAGCAGAGTAGACTGTGGAGAGCAAGCCAGTAAGCACTGTTCCTCCACAGTTCTGCTTCAATTCCTGCCTCCAGATTCTGACTTGAGTTCCAGCCCTGGCTTCCCTCCATGATGGACTTGACACCCAAGTGCAAACCAAATAACCCTCCCTCCCCATGCTGGTTTTAGTCACAGTCTCTACTACATCAACTGAAATCAAACTAATACAGATTCTCAGATTCTTCCTGTGAGTACATTTACCCTTCCTTTGTTCTCTCTCATTTCAACCCTCTGTACTATGTTGTTTTTTTGCTTGTTTGTTTGTTTGTTTTTGTTTTTGTTTTTTGCCATTGGGTTATCTAGGCAGATCTGAACATGACGGCCACTAGAAATACTTTATAAGATTATACTTTCTCTTATGAAGCCTCCAGCAGTATCTCACGAAATCAGGTAACATCAATATAATAAACATGCCACTGAAACTACAGATTAGCTACTAACTGAGTGCACGAGAACAAATATTTGATAAGGCAAGGATAACACTTGATGAGTGTTCAGACTGTCCCCTCCACAACCCTACTGGGGTTTCGGTTACAATGAGAACTGCTTAAACTCGAGCATCAGAGGACGGACAGTTAAAGCCATGCTAACTCACACGACAAAAAGAACAGCAGGAAGGAAGGAGACAAAAGCCTGATGGCTCTCGCATAGGCAATGTGAAGAAATTTGAGGCTCCTATTGTCCAATACCACAGTCACTGTATCTAGCTCTTAAACATTTGAAATGTAGCAAAGAATAAATAGACACAGATTTCAAATCAGTGTAAAGAGAATATAAAATATCTCACTTATATTTAATATTAACCATAAGTTTAAGATATGTTAAATATTGAAATAGTTTAGCCATATATGTGTAGTATATTACTGAAATTAACTTTAGGGGGCTGGAGACATGGCTCAGTGGTTAAGAACTCACACTGTTTTTACAGAGGACCTGAGCTCAGTTCCCAGCAGGCCCACTTCATGGATCACAAATGACTAGACCTCCAACTCCAGGGATCTAACACAGGGCCCTTACACTTACATGTATACAACTCCCTACACACAAAGACATGCGAATAACACACATTATATACAGCAAATCTTTAAAACTGGTTTTACTTACTTCAATGTGGCCAGTTACACACTGTATTTATGTACTGAAATACCACACTGGGTCCCATAAGTGAGTACATGTGTGCATTTTGAAAACTGCTTTTGTTTTTATTTTTGAGACAAGTCTCACAACAATATTGCTCAGGCTGGTCTCAGATTCCTAAGACTCTGTCTCAAAGAAGAAAGAATAAGAAGGAAGACAACAAGGACGAAGATGAAGAAGTAGAAGGAGGAGGAGGAAGGAAAGGAGGAGGAAGGAAGGAAGGCGGGAAAGGAGGGAGGGGAGGGGAGTGGAGGGAAGGGGGAGGGAATAACAAAGAAACAAGTCTAGGACATATGGAAACAAAGAGCTCATATTGAATTTCCAGCATGAATATTCTTGCTCGTTATGTCAGGAATGCAAGATTCTGGCCATTTCTTAGAGATGCATTTACAGTGGGCAACCTCGGGGGATGAGGTGGTCCTTCCTCCAGGACAAACAGCAGGCTTGTCCACTGTTGGCCATAAGAGCAGAATGCTCCCCAAGGCAATTCTGCTTTTCTCTGATGGCCCTGGCTGCTGTAAGGCAGTCACTAGATTGGGTGCTATAGAACCCAATATGGTAACAGTGACTGACACTACAAGTCACTGCTCACACTGTCTGTGATATAATGAAGGCCTTTGTCACTGACCAAGGAATCTCATGCCACCATCCATGAAACAAGAACAGGCTGACCTCTGAGCTTACAACTAAGGGAAGGTCAACCAGAGAGATGAAACTTTCC
>CABHPQ010147701.1:0-13935 GCA_902168405.1 Peromyscus aztecus
TGGATATCCCAGACTAAATCATGTGCTATGGAGTGTCCCATTAACCCTGAAAGGACATAACAGCGAGATATTTTCCTTTGTTTGGGGAGTGTCTCTGAAGTCTCTCCCCTGGGCTTCCTCCTGTCAGCCTATCCGTGGTGTCTGTCTCACTTTTACTTTCTGCTGTCCCTCCTAATGGTGATCCTCTTCAGGCTTTAAGGGAAGCTCCTTCCTTTTCAGGCCCCATCACGTTGCTTCTGATAGGATGTGCTCTCTTACCTTAAGGTCTGATCATGACTCCTATGGGAGCAAGGCCCTCTCTCCTAATAAAGCTCATTCCTGAAGAATAATTTTGTGTCAGCTCCTTTCCTGAACCAACCAACCAACCAACCAACCAACCAACCAACCAACCAACCCCAGCCCAGCCCAACCCAACCAACCAACCAACCAACCAACCAACCAACCAACCAACCAACCAACCAACCAATCAACCAACGGTTAGATCTCAAACTCAAGACAAATGGCTAACTGAGGTGCCTATTTGACACATATCGAAGCTGACACTGGCCAGTTCTCCCAGCATCCCTCAGTACCTGTGGCTCCTCCCAGTTCTCCCAGCTTCATTCAGGTCATGTGAATCAAGTCCTCCCTGCACCTCTCACCCTGCTCCCTACCCTAAACCTCATCCTTCCAGGGTCTGACCTTCTGCTTCCCTTCCCCCAGCCCGATCTCTATAACTCAACCATTTTGGCTACACCAGTCTCTTGGCCTCCTGACCCCAGGTGCCTTTTGGTTCGTGGCTCCTCTCTTGCTCCCCATCCCCTACTCCTCTCATGGTCCAGTTTAGTCTGCCAGCCATGTTCAGTCTGGACTCTTCTCTCTGCCTGCTTTCTCCCTGATAATCTACAATAAAAATCTTCTCCATACTTAGAAGTAGTCATGTCTCCTTTTTGTTTCATTTTTTTCACCAACCAACAGACCAACCAACCAACCAACCAACCAACCAACCAACCAACCAGCCAACCACATACTCATTCAGCTTAATTACCGAAGCTGAACTTCGGTTCACTGCAGGTGACTGTAACCAATTAACCAATCAAATTGTCACAATACCACACTTCTGTTTTCCACAAAGGCTGTCAGATCACGTTGTTGGGGGCAGTTCTCAGAACCTCTCAAGGTTCTAAGGGTTAACTAATTCACCGTTTTGTTGTTTCCCTGTGTTCTTTTTATAATTGCTCAAATATACTTCACTGCATTTAACTGTCCTGAGGAATTTTCCCTTAGCATCAGTTTCCCGGGGCTGCCGTTACAAAGCACCACAGGCCAGGTGCCTGAGAATAATTGTCATCTGTTGTCTCAAAGTTCTTGAAGCTAAGAGTCTAGAATCAAGATGTGGGTAAGGCCATGTTCCCCCTGGAATCTGCAGGGGAAGGGTCTTCTTGGCTTCTTGTTACCTGCCTTCTGAAGTGTGGTGAAGACTAGGGCGACTTGACTTGTAAACACGTCACTGTGACCCTCCACCTTCGCGTGACCCTCTCTTCTGCCTCTGTGTATCTACCCCTGGGGCAAATTTCCTCTTTTTATAAGAACACCAGCTGCATAATATTAGGGCCCACTCAACAAGCCTGTTTTAAATCGATAGTATCTGTAAAGAATATGTTCAGTGAAAGTCACTCACAGTCGGAGGTACTGGGGTGTTACACATCTGCTGGGGTTATAATTCAACCTGTAACCGGGTGCTGAGGTTGGGGGTTGTTGCTGTGTTCTTCTGTGCCTCTAGAACTGGGAGGGTCCCATGGGGCTGCCTTCTTCAGCTGCCTCCATCTTTGGGCAATCGTTTGATAGGATGCCATTCTAAAAGGTCTGCCTGAGCTGGGCATAGTGGCTTGCATCTGTAATCCCAGCACTCAGCAGGCTGAGGCAGGAGGATTCCGAGTTCCAGGGGTGACTGGGCCATATAGTAGAGACTCTGTCTCAAACAACAACAACAACAAGCAAAGAAACAGAAACCTGCCCAGTGCCCCGCTACTGTGATTTCTGTCGCTATGAGTCCCAGGTGTCGCAAGAGGCTGGGGCTCTTCCCTCTCAGTAAATGTGTGTGAAGGTTTAGAAAGACTGAAGATGTCCCGAGGGCTCTTCAGGTTCTTGGCACTATTTTTAAATAGCAGCATGGGGGTAGGCTGTGAGTTCCAGGGTCCTAGTGTGGCTGTGACAGCAGCAGGATACCTCCTCCATGGGACCCTTCATCAACTTCCCTCGTCGATGTCAGCTCATCTTGGACTTCTTCTGCCCTTCCGAGAAACTGACTCAGGATCCTGGGCTCACCATGTAGCCCTGTGAAACAAAGAGAGAAAGTCACTTGTGTATCTCTGTGTGGGCACCATGAATGAGTGCCCTTCATTCCCATGAGTGAGAAGAACTTGTGTGATATGACATCAATTTCCTGGACAAAACCAGATCCCACCTCAATGCTTTTGTGTGTGATTCTTCCACCTGGAACATGCGTGCTAAGAAAAGCCCTGAGGTCTTAGCCTTTTCTTAGGAATAAACACATATGCCTTAACATGCATAAATAAACCCCCTCTCCTCCCTTCAGTTTTGTGGGGTGTGTAGAAGCTGTCTTCTTACACTTATTAGAACCTGTTAATACCCAGTGACGTCAGACTTCATAACTGAATATTTGCTTTTACTTTATGTGTACGGGTGTTTTGACCACCTGTATGCCTGTGTACCATGTATGTGTGCACAGAGACCAAGGGCCCGAAGAGGGCATGGGATCCACTGAAACCGGAGTTACAGGTGAGTGTGAGCTGCCATGTGGGTGGGTGCTCAGGACAGACCTAGGGCCACTGAATCATCTCTCCATCTCCCTCTTCATTTCATTGAGACACGGTTTTATATTAGCTCAGGCTGGCTCCCTAACTAACATCCTGCCTTCTCATCACTATGTAGATCCATGCTGTCTGTGCCTTTTCCCTCTCAGCCCTGCTTTTCCCATCATCATCAGGACTCTGGCTTTCACAGTCTAGGCAATCTTGAACCTGCTTGTTCTTCTATTCTTCCCAAATGGGCTCCTTGGTTTTGCAACTCCGGGTGTGGCATTTGCTGTGAGGAATGCAGCTTTCTTCGTCTTCGCTGAGAATGTTCCCGGCCTGACCATCTTCTCTGTATCCTCCCAGAGGCTGCCTGACCTTTATGGCCATGGAAGCCCTTCCTCGTCTGTTTTGATTCAGGGTTACAGAGAACTAATTCATTTCTTTGAAGACAGAGTCGTGTTCCTGTTCTCGCTCACCTTCTTGCTTTGGGGTGATTTCTCAGATAAAAGAGAAACTGGCCTCTTCAAATCACACTTTTAAAACCAGAAGTGCCCAGAAATGCTTTGCATATCCTAAGCATGACTTTCGATTCTGGTCTTTTGGGTGTCATTTTTAAGTCCTAATTAGGGAACTGAATGCACATTTAAAGTCAATCTCTCCTGGCGCTACCAATGCAAACAAGTCAATGAAAGTGAGACTCGGTCAGACAATGTCACCCATGGATGGCCGAGCTTGCATCTTGTGGAGGCAATGACAGCCCAGCCCAGTGTGTTCCTCTGCCTGGCAGCTGAAGAGGTCACGCATTTCATATGCCTCCAGAAAGCAAAAATGTAAGAATGTAGAAAAACACTGTAACACCATTTTGGCTTGACTACAGCAGACTGGTGAAGTACTGTGGATCAGATAGTTTTAAATGTCACCTTGACACAATCTAGAGTCTCCTGAGAAGAGGGTCACAGTGAGGGACTGTCTAGATTAGGTTGGTTTATGGCCACGTCTACGAGAAGTTTACTTAATTGAATTAACTGAGGTATGAAAGACCCACCATGAATCATTTCCTGGGCTGGGCCTTGGACTGAATAAAGAGGAGAGAGCCAACTGAGAGTAAGAATTCATGCATGAGCATGCAGGAATATTCTCTGTTGCGATAGACTGTAGTCTGGAATTGTGAGTCACATAAACCTTTCTTTTCTAAAGTGCTCTAGTTGGGGCCTCTTGTCACAGTCACTGGAAAGGAAATCAAGATGAGCATCCAGTTTTTGCAAGGATAGATGACATTTTAAAACAGACGGAGGAACTGTCTTTTTGTTTTGAGTTGTTATAACAGAACCCCTGAGACTGAATATATTTTCATAAAATAAATAATTTTACTTAGCTCACAGCTTTGGGGGTTAGAACTCCAACACTGGTTGGCTCATCTGTTTGGCCTCTGACTATGTCCCAGCCATGCTGGCTGGCCTCACAATACATAGAGGAGGCTCATGCCAGAGCGCTGAGTGCCATGTATTGAAGAGTAAGGTGCCTGTGAGAGAGATCTCGTGGCAGAGGACCATGAGAGAGGGCAAGGAGAGCAAGGCAAAGTTACTTGGTAACAAGCCACTCTCACTGTGACTAACGGAGTCCCAAGAGAGTTACCACACTCTCCAGAGACCTAACTCACTCGGTCAGAACACTAGTCCTTTAAGTCACCTTCGTCACCATTCGACAAGTCAAATCATAACAGGAATCAAAGCGCAAATAGCCCAACTAGGGAGAAGAATAGCAGCCGATGGTCTCTTATTAAAGTCACCTGCTCCCAACACCGCTCATTGAGGACTAAGCCGCAGCATGCTTGGTTTACATTAAATGTTTATTATTATTATTACCCGGAAGAGTTGACCAACACAAAATGAACTCTACGTTATTTTTGAGGACCTTTTTGTTTCATTTTACTTTGTTTTCGCTGTATAGGTCTTTAGTGAGTTTGTTTTGATTTTCTCTTTTGTGCTTTTGTGGGTTGCTTTGTTTTTGTTTTTCTTTCTTTCAGGAGAGAGAGAAAGCATGAGGTTGGGTGGATAGGGAGTGGGGAGGATGTGGGAGAGAGTTGGGGGAGGGAATATATGATCAAAATATATTGCATAATATATTTTCAATAAAAATTTATTATTATTATTATTATTATTATTATTTTATTTATTAGGAGAATGAGTGGAGGTAGGCAATGAACAGCTATCAAGAGATCTAATAATAGCCCAAGATAGCTTGGCTCTGGACCTGCGACATTACAGCTCTCTACAACCAGAGGCGTTCTTCTCATCAGTCTTGTATATTCTTTACCACAGGAGCTCCGCCATGTCCCAACATGTCTCGCCTCCCACTGGGAACTTCAGAAAAGATTCTCTTTCAAGGCAGTCCTCCATGGCTGTTGGCAGCAGGCTTCAGTTCTTCACCCTGTAGGACTCTTCACAGATGGCTCCAGGGTGCTCATAACAAGGCAGCATGTGTCACAGGTCATCTTCTGAGAGGATATCAGCCATGTTGGATGAGGAGGACACACTTCTCCAGTATGAATCCCTGTTCACTAATTATGTCCAAATAAAGTCACATCCCACAGAAGGAATCAGAAATCAACTAATCATTTTTGGAGAACACAGTTCAACTGGACACTAGAGAAGGGTCTAGAGCAGGCTCTGGATTGGGCAAGGGTTCCTTGAGTCTAAAGTCCCTGCATGAACTCAGATGGGTATATAACGATGTCACCCAGCCATCAAAGAGAACTGGGCTGGTGGGGTGGACGACCCCAGCCTGTTTGTGAGAAGAGACTTCAGTGACCTGGTGCTCAAGTGTTGCCTGTCCCCCAAGGGTTCATGTGTTGCAAGCTTGGTCCCCAGGGTGGCGATGTTAAGAGGTGGTGACATCTGTAAGAGGCCAGGTCTAGTGACAAGTCCTAAGGTCAACTGGGGACATTACCTTAGAAGAGACTGTGGGACTCTAGTCTCTGTGGAGTCCTCTTGGGAGATATGATCTCCCCTCTCAAGGATGCTCTGCCACTGTGGTGTGATCTATCATGAGGTCCTCCCAGAGCCCATCTGGGGAAGGTACTCTGTCCTTGAACCTTCAGAGCTGTAGCTAAAGAATCCTCTTTTCTTTATAAAGTCGCCTAGCCTCAGGTGTTCATTATAGTGATGGGAAATAGACTAATATACTCAAAGTGAACCAAAACAATAATGAAACAGTGACTCGGAAGGTGGTACTTGGGACATGCCAAGAGCAAAGTGCGCATGTTTAGAATCCTAGATACTCTTCTTAGCTGGGATGGTGAAAACGCTGAAAAATTGTCACGAGTTGAGATAGTCCGGGAAAGGGCATCTTGGGGCACCTCAGGTACTTTTGTGTGTGCTACTCATAGAAACAGACTTCCATAAGCACGTTCTTAGAAACATCTGGAAATGGAGAGTGTGCAGAAACACTGACCTCAGGAGATGATCAAGCACACGCTGTTTCTCTGGTGAAGGCAAATATGGCGGCTCTGTGCCTAGCACAGAGGCCTCCTCTGTTTGTTCTCACTACCTTGCCCTTCCTCCAGGGGCTTAAACCGTTGGAGGCGCCATGTTTGGCTTTAGTGGCGGTTCCTTAGCTTCACATTCCTCTTCACATACTCCTTCTCCCTCGCCCAACAGCCACAGTTCGTTCCAGTGGCTGATTTAATTTAAAACGTCACACTGCATCTTCAGGGTGACCGCTGCTGAGTGACAGTCACCTGCGACTGAAGGCAGGTACCGTCACGTGATGTAGGCAGCCTCGGAGGTCGCTGTTCCTGGGCTTGATAAGCATTCTAAAACTCATCCCATCTTTCCTTAAAATCTAGATTGTTTATTTTTTTTTAGAACTTCTTACACTGTCTTTACACCATTTCTAGTCCTTCCTTGTCTCCTTCTAACTCATCCCACATCCCTGCTCCCTTTCAAACTCATGACCTTTTTATTCTGTAATTATATATATGTATGTATATGTATATGTATATGTATATATCTCACACCTATTGAATCTAATTAGTGTTGCTTGTATACACATGTGTTTAGGGTAGGGTTGAGCACTACAATTACTTGAGCTTTTACTTCATGCCTTAAGATGAAATACACTGCCTTCTATTTTAGGTTATGTGTATGGTGTGTGTGAGTGTGAGTGTGTATATGTGTGCGTGTGTATGTGTGTGTGTGCGTGTATGTTTGTGGGTGCTGGACGTGTGCATGCAAATGTGTGGAGGTCAGAGGTTGACACTCGGAGTCTTCCTCAAGTGTTGTCCCTTGAATGTATTGAGGAGAGTTTTTCACAGGAATCCAGAGCTGACTGGCTAGTCAGCTTGCTCCAGGGATCCCCAAGGACTGCCTCCTGAGTGCTCGGGATTACAGGCCGGCTGCCATGCCCACCTGGTATTCCTGTGGGTGCTAAGGAACTCAGACTTGTCTGATAAACCCTTTACCCACTGAGCCATCTCTCTGGCCCCTACGCTGCCTTTCTTAAGGACTTACCTGCCCTGGAAACTGAATGCATGTCATCTTTCAGCATGTTTGCTAATTTAAACATTTTTGTCTTAGTGTGTCTTTCCCTCCAACCTAATCTTACTTTTTCCTCTCTTTCTTGTCCCTTCAATTTTATGAGGTTTTTGAATTCAAAGCGAATTTACTAATAATTTATTAGTATCAAGGACAACTCATTCTACACAGCGAGTTTGGCTCCTTCTCTAAATTTATTATTAAGAAATGTTTCCAGCCAGGAGCCTCTGATGACCGAGAGCGGTCTCCTAATTTGGGAAAGCTGTTCCTGAAATAGCGCTGGATTCCTTGCTTGGGATGAGCTACCACTGACACAAGCCTGTTTTGTTTTATTTCATTTTAAAGAGGGTTATAGGAAGGATCTCAAAAACAAAACAAAACAAAAAAACACCTTATGTGGAGTATGAGAAGGCAGGCACAAAAAAGTAGATTTATGTGAAATTTCAGTTAAGTCAAAACTAGCGCATGGTGACAGAAAGCAGATCAGTTGTGGTTTGGGGCCAGGAACCGGGAGAGGGGAAGGGGACTTTTTTTTAGGGTTATGGCAATGTCCTCTGTCGTGATTGTGACTGGTTCCACAGGAGACAACCAGTCAAGAGCATCAGACTGTGCACTAAATTATATGTAAGTTATACTTCAGTAAAACTGATTTACAAGCCAGAATGGGGATGTCATCTGGAGCCAAGAACCGGATGGACCAGGATTCTCAAAGAAGTAGGAATAAATAGATGGGCATTTTTGTTTGCTTTTTACTTAAAGATCTTTCCCTTAGCTATCATAAATAAATCTATTTGCTTTGTGCCTGAGCAACATCTCTAGCCCTGTGTCCTGCTGCAGCCGGTCCCCAGTGGGCTCAGCAAGGGCTTTAAAACAGTCTGAACTAGCTCCTTTGTCAGCCCTGCACGAGGTCCTAGCTTCAGGGGCCTGACTTTGGGTGCAGCTGTCTTCCCAGCCCCACAGGCCCCTCGCCCAGGTAGGCTTTCTGCCTGTGTCTTTAATTCTTGAACAAATGTAGCCATGGGCGTGTTCTCTATACTCCTGCATGGGTGCTATCCAAGCTCCACATGGTCAGGCATACGGATGCCTACAGCAGCCTTCAGGTACACTTGCTGCTCTCTGAGGTCCCAAGCTCAGTCAGGAACAGGGTAGCTGGGTCCCCCCACCCTCTACCCACCTGCTTTCCTTCTATACTCAGGTGGCTGCAGACAGGCTTCAAGTTCATGGGTTTTGCTCCTGCCAGCTGCCTGGATGTGGGCCCAGGAGGAGCCTGACCTGCCAGTCAGCTGTCACTGGGAACTGTGACAAGAACAGAGCTGAGTCTCCCTGTAGCAACCCAAGAAAGCAGAGAAAACAAACATGATTGTGACAGACATGGAGCAAACATAAACCCCACTGTGGGTAAGAATGTGTTTCATCTGTGCCCCCAAATAAAGGGCAAACTGAAGCTCTACTCTTCGGGTCTCAAAGGTGGAGTGCTGACAGGAAGGTGGAGAGCAGCCTCCGTTTGGATCTCCATCTTCTTTTGCTTACTTTTGAGAGAGTATCCCTGTGTAGCCCAGGCTGGCCTTGGAGTCTCAGTCCAGCTACCTCTGCCTCCCAGCTTCTGAGGTTACGGGTGTGCTAGCTCCTTCATGCTTTCTGTTGGAACACAAACATAAGGCCAGAACTCATAATGTGCCCTTTAACATCCCTTCTTGAGATTCTGCTGAACAACAAAGAAAAACCATGATTGATTACCATGGTCTATAACAGCCTAAGAACGTGTCAGAAGCCTGCTCCATCGCAGTCAGCTCTTTCAGGAACCCTTTAAATGTTGTTAGCTGGCATGCCCAGTTCTGATTGACCCATGGAACTGGAGTGGCTTTGAGGCAGTGTGATGGACTGGATGTCCCTTTGGTGCCACTTTTATACTAAAGATAAGGCTTTAATGTTTTCTAACGTGGAGGCTGTGTTGAGTCAGCCGACTTTCTTGTAGGCTCTGTGACTCATGAACATTTCTTTGGTATATCCTATATGATGGGTCAATGCAAGCATAAAAGGTGAATCTTTGTGGTTATAAAGGAAGGAAAGAGCCCTGGCAGGAGCAGAGGGCAGTAGCCACAGAAGTGCGGGTGGATGGGCATGGGCTACACCAGGCAGTCAAGGGGAGGCAGCAGGAAGTGGGCTACAGGGAACCAAAGTGCCAAACCCTTGAATGCTCTCTTGTTCCATCATACTCTACTCATGAACACAGATTTGAAAAATTACATAATTAAAGAATTATAAATTCTCCTTTGTTTTGTTTTCTGAGACAAGGTTTCTCTGTATAGCTCTGGCTGTCCTGGAACCAGCTCTGTAGACCAGGCTGGCCTCCAAGTCACAAAGATCCTCCTGCTGCTTCTGCCTCCTGAATGCTGGGATTAAAAGGGAGCACCGTCATCTCCCAGTTAGAATTATAGTTTATAATTTAGATGAAAAAGCACTGGCATTATAAGTGAAGGAGCACCGAGTCCAGGCACCAGCGCCCCCGTGGAGCATATTACCTTATATGAGAGAACTTTTAAGGGTGGGAGTGGGCAGGAAGTTCAAGGCTCTGGAAAAAAACCTGGCTTGGTGGTGGCTTTCTGACCTATTTGTGCAACACTTCCTCACTGAGCCTAATTCTCTTCGTTGGTAGGATGGGCATGTACGTAGCTGCTTTGCAGATATGTTATGTGAGGGTCAAACAGAAAGAAGCAAATCCCATGGGCACCAAAATTTGGGTTGCTCAAGTTATATAAAACAGCACACTATTTGCATATAACCACATGTATCATCTGCCAGACGTTGCATCGTGTCTAGGTGACTGAAAGTGACTACCACAAGGTGAAGGCTGTGAAAAGAGCTTGTGTTGGCTTTACCAAGCTCTTACCTGTTCCATACAGACATGGTTTTTTTTTTTTTTGTTTCTGCTGAATATTTTTTTTATTCACAGTTGGGTGAATCTGAGGGTGGGGAACTCTGGGATACAAAGGACCAATTACGTGTTTAAATTAATATTTTATTAATACTGAGAATTATTCATCAAACGAACAGAAGGTTCTGAAAGGTGGAGGGAAGGGAAGACAGAGAGACTAGAAACTTTAGGACTTGAAGAATGACACCGTGGTGAGTTCCATATATATATATGGTATATATACATACATGGAATATAAGTATACACACATACATATTTACATTATATAAAATATATATTTGTACATGAATATGTATATATATATACACACACATACATACATACATATTTGGCATTGTTCATGTATTCCAGGGCTAGAGCAGAAGCTGGACATCTGGAAATGCCAATGGTTCAGACAAAACCAAAGCAAAGGCCCAGGGGAAGCTCAGTCGTGAAGCACTCAGTGTACATGGAGCTCTGGGTTCGATTCCCAGGACTGCAAGCACCAGCAACAATATACTTGCTCCATCTACCCGAAGTCCCCTGTTGGACCTTTAGAACACACGTTAGAAACTGGCATTATTGGAGATCTTCCCTAAGTTGAAGCCTGCCGCTGAGGCTCTTCTCCTCGGTAGATGCAAGTCAAGGCTGAATTTACCTTTTCATGCAGTTTAGTTACAAAGCCATCTGCATTGGTGCCCATGAAGGCCCTGTGGAGAGCAGTGATGACACACTCCTGTCTTTAATTGTCAACAAGGCACAGCCTACCAGGACCCAGAATGTCTACTTGTACCTGGTAGTGAGAAGAACCCCTTCTCCTTCAGTGTCCAGGGAGCCATGTGGAGTACCTGGGCTTCTCCCTTCACCTGGTAATAAAGAGGTGGCAACTCATCTTTTTCTTACAGAACAATATCAAAAGAAGTAACTAAATAATTTTAAATAAGACCCAAAGTCTCTTAGGGTAGTGCTTAAGCTGTATGAGATTCAATTAAAAAAATAATTCATTCTAACAATAACCTGAAAGTTCACAAACTGGTTTTAAAACAATGAATAAATTCCAACCCTAAGGAAACAGTCACCAAAGTCATCTGATGAAAAGTTGAAAGCATCTACAATAAAAAAAGAAACTTCAGTGAACAATTATGAATATGCTTGAAACAAATGAAGTCAACATAGAGTCTAGCCAAGAAATGGGAACTACAAAGAACGATGTGGAGGGGGCTGGGGAGATGGCTCAGGGTCACAAGTGCTTGCTGCTCTTGCAGAAGACCCGAGTTCAGTTCCCAGTGCCCATGGTGGGTGGCTCACAACCACCTGTAACTCCAGCTCCAGGGTATCTGATGCCTCCAGCCTTCATGGGTACCTGCACTCACATGCATACCTCCCTCCCCCCCACAGATACACATAATGAGAACATAAAATAAATCTAAATAAAGAAGCAGACATTTTAGAACTGAAAAGCGTAATGACTAAAACCACAACAGATAAGCTCAGTAGTAAAAGGGAAGAAGCCAAAGGAAGAACAAGAGAACATGAAGCTAGAACCACAGAGATGACCCAATTTCAACAACAGAAAATAGACTTAAAAATCCAACGGACTGCCGGGCATTGGTGGCGCACGCCTTTAATCCCAGCACTCGGGAGGCAGAGGCAGGTGGATCTCTGTGAGTTCGAGGCCAGCCTGGGCTACCAAGTGAGCTCCAGGAGAGGCGCAAAGCTACACAGAGAAACCCTGTCTCGAAAAAAACAACAAAAAAAATCCAACGGACTGAACAGGTTATATATAGGAATATACATGATATCTGTATACATATATGCATGCAGTAACAATTTTTAAAAAAGGAGAGTGGGGGAGGGTGTATGAGAAGGTTTGGAGGGAGGAAAGGGAAGGGAGAAATGTTGTAGTTAAAATATAATCTCGATTTATCTCATAAATTGAGAAATCAGAAATGTTATAGTTAAATTATAATCTCAATTTCAAGAAAAAAAAACCTAGCATTGGTTCGATCCAATATTTATTATCCTGTGACAAAAGGCCTCATACTTGTCTCATCAGAGTTTCAGAAAGAACGGAGAAAGAGTATAGAGCTGAAAAACATGCTGAGAGATGCAGGGGCTGAAATACTCCTCAGACTTGACAACAAACATGAACCTACAAAAGACAGAAGCCAAGAATGCTCCAAGTGGAATTAAGGTGAAGAAAACTACACTGAAAAAAAAAAAGTAAACCAGAGAAAAGATGATGCTGACAACCCACACACATTATGCTGAGATGTCTGAAAACCAAAGACAAGGGGAAAAAATCTGGAAAGAAAAATGAGAAAGATTTTACACATGGGTGAAGACAACTTTCCTAACAAGAGACCTCTCATCAGAAAACACAAAAACTGAAGGAAGACAGCACAAACCTTGTCACAAGCTGAGTGAGAAGAACTCTTAGCTCAGAATCTGTTACCTGGCGTGAACAGTGTTTAAAATCAAAGGACCAAGGCGTCCACAGTAAAGGGAAAGTAAAGAACTCATCACCAGCAGATTTATCCCAATAATGACTGAAGAAAGTTCTCCAAACAGAGAAGAAGGAAACTTACAAAGGCAGGAAAAAGAAGGATCTTGGAGCCGGGCAGGGGTGGTGCACACCTTTAATCCCAGCACTCGGGAGGCAGAGGCAGTGGATCTCTGTGAGTTCGAGGCCAGCCTGGTCTACAGAGCGAGTTCCAGGATAGCCAGGGATACACAGAGAAACCTTTTCTTGAAAAAACCAAAAACCAACAACCAAACCAAAACAAAAAAGCCATCTAGTCTCCTCCCGCCTGATCTTAAGTCATGTTTGATGTTGAAGGCAGAAATGATAATTAGCATTCTGATGTAGTTTTTTAAGTGAACATAGAGGAAATACTTAAGATTGTCTTAAACGTTTAATAAATTAGATAAAAATCCATTAAAAAGTATATATTAAAATAAAGTTATAGCTAAACCCAAATAGAAGGCTAAAAACACTCAAATAATGACAACAGCAGCCAGGAAGAAGGGGGCCAGAGAAAAGGCCTGGTATGACAGTTCAGACCTGTAATCCCAGCACTCAGGAAGCCGAGGCAGTTTGAGGTCAAGCTGGGTATGAAGGAGCATACTTTGTATGCATGTTTTGTATGCCTATCTGTAAAATGAATAATCAAAGAAGCCCCAGTAGATGGCACACCTGTAAACCCATGGCTGTGTTTTCCTGTTTGCCTTTTGGCCTTGGATCTTACCCACCTATTTCCTTACTTAAACACTCCCTCGTTAGTAGAGAACCGGGATTGGAGATCTTGGATAAATGTATTGGCTGCGGGTCCTCCCTCATCCTGGAGTCTTGCTATGTAGCCCGGATACTCTGCCAGCTTAGGATCCTCCTGCCTCAACCTTCTGAGATCACAACTATGTGCCACCATGCCCACCAGCATAGTAGATCTTGAGTTCTTTATTCTACTCCCCAAAAACACCTGGAGAGAGGGAACTGCACATCTTAGAGGTGCACTGTACCCTTCTTTTGGAGGTGGCATGTAGGCGAGGGGACCCTTCCATCAAACCTACCATCCGCACATCAAAGAGCCTTCCTTGAGCTGAGACCCAGGCATACCTCTCCAGAGAGCTATGAACTTAGGAGAAAATTTTAAACTCTTATGCTTTTTTTTTTTTTTTTTTTTTTTTT
>CABHPQ010147703.1:8709-29789 GCA_902168405.1 Peromyscus aztecus
ACACACACACACACACACACACACACACACACACACACACACACACAAATGAAGGCAGAGACACCAAGCTTTCCTTCAGCCTTTTGTTATCCTATGGGTCCAAGTGGAGCCAATGCTTTCAGCAAAGGCAGCTACTCCATGCCTGTTTCAGTTTCACACTATGTATTCCTTGGCTTTGGACAAGATTTGTTTCTGAGAGTCTTACTCTGTAGCCCCGGCTGTCTCAGCTGGCCTCAAACTCATGGTTTCTCTTAGTTCAGCCTCCCAAGAGCTCACATTATAGATATAATCCACTCATCTGGCTGGTTTTAGATAAAGTTTAATGAAAAAGAAAAGCTGTCACTATATTTCACCAATTCTAAGACAGGCATGTTTTTCAAGTGTTCACAGCCTTTGATTCTAGGTCCATTAGTAATCAACGCCATGTTGTTTTATCAGAAGCACTCTCTCCTTTGGTGGTATTTCCTGTAGAAATTGTGCCTCTTATGAATAATTGGAAGATGAACTTCGGTGGAAATGTTTTAAAAAATCTGTGAATTGGAGTAAAATGTCCAAGTGGATATCTTCCTGTAACACTTCCAATTCTTCTTTCCCTGAGAATCCAGCTCATACAGAGGACATGAATAAGGCTCTCTGACCTTACTGCTTTTGGTTTGATTTGGCAAAATGGAGAGACTATCAGGAGAGACAAAGGGTAGGGAGGGGCTGACAGTGGATATTTGTTTCCACCCCCTGCTTCGCTCCTGCAGGATCAAGGTTGGCTAGAGTACCCACTGACTAGCAAAAAATAGATCAGATTTTTTTCCCTTACTGCAGGAGACACAGGGCCAATGTTGTCTCTGCAGCTCTAATGGTTGCTTACCTAAATGATGCCCTCACCTTGATAAGTAAGTTCATTACTAACTTCTCCTCAAAATTCCCAATTCAGTCTATATCATTGTCTACCAGGAACTTGCTAGACTCAATGTTCTTTAACTCTTATTTCTCATGGAGCAGCAGCTGAGAGTTCAGAGGACTGTTGGTCCCCCTCCCTAGCAAGTCAGAATCAGCCTAAGAGGATCCTTGGATGACTGGGGTCTACTCTGAGGTTTGAAAAGCATTGTCTTAGCACGTCAGTGGATATAGTAAAATCTAGCACCAGCATTTAATAACTTATTAAGAGGTTGTTGTCTGGTCCTCACTATCCCCTGGGGAATTCTTCTTCATCTCTCTTTTTTAAATTTATTATTTGGACCAAAGAGATAATACAAAATCTAAAATGGAATTATCCTTATCTGGAAAGCTTACAGAATCTTATGTAAAAGCAGTTTGTTCATTTTAAAATCAGTAGCATATTTGGAAGAAAAATATTACTTACAGATACAGTCATAAATAACAACAAGGTCCACCAGGCCAAACATCACTAAAAAACAGTAGAGCTAACTGTCTGAGAACCTGCCATATTGGATGTAAGTATTGGTAATTGGATTGTCACCTGTCATCACTAGCTAGTCATATTGATTTTTCTACTTCTGCAAACTGGGAGTTTGGCATCTGGAATGAAGAACTAATTGTAAACAAGATTGCTCTGGATGACAGAAAGAACATTTAGTCAGTTTAAGAACACAGGCCTCCATAATTTTTGATACTTATCTGGTGCAAAGAGCAAGGGAGACTCCAAGGGAGGCTTCAGAGCTCTGTGAATTTTCTGGTTCATTTAAAACATTTCACATTCTTTAGAGAGAAAATGAGACATGCAGTATATATAGATAGACCTAGAGGCCCCCCTCCTGGATAAAGACATTTATAGGAAGGAAGCTTCGGCTATTCACCCTCCTGACTGCACAACATTACCTCCTTTGCACCAAGTCTTCTTGAAAAACCATCAATAAGTTCTTCATATTAATGGGAAATGTTGGTTTATAGCTTGGAATCAAGTCTGTAATAAGGCACTCTGTTCTCAGTTATCACTAGGTAGCCAATAGCCCTGGCTTTTATGGGATGCATGGGACACCTTAGCTAGATGGACATCTGCCTTCTGCCAGCCCTTTTGTTCCTTGCTTGGATATGTCTTTGCCTCCTCTCCTCCTCAGTCCTTCTTTCCTCACCTTTTGCTATCCTTTCTAGTTTCATAGCCTGTAACTCTCACATCCAGTTAAACACACACACATAAACACTAAAGGTTAGGCTCTATATATGAGAGAAAAGATGCAGCTTCTGTCTATCTGAATCTAGGTGACTCCCTTATTATAATACTGCCTATCATATTTTCCCATTCTTCACATCTGAATAGAATTCCACTGTGTATATGTACCACATTTTCATTACCCATTCTTCTCTTTGTGGACATCTAGGCTGACCCCATTTCCTTACAATTATGAATAGTGCCACAATAAATATGGATGTACAAGTGTCTCCAATGTAGGATATAAAGTCTTTTGGGAATATGCCCAGGAGTGGTATAGCTGGATCATATGATAGTTCTATTTTTCATCTTTTGGGAAACCTTCATAGTAAGTTCCATAATTGCTGTGGTAGTTTACAGTCCTGCCAGCAATGAAGAGGATTCCCTTTTCCCACATTCACACCAGCATCTGTTGTCATTTCTTTTCTTGACCATAGCTATTCTGACTGGGGTGAGTTGAAATCTCACATAATTTTAATTGTATTTTTCTGATGGCTAAGGATTCTGAACACTTTTTAAAGTACTTATTAGTCATCTGTGTTTCTTCTCTTGAAAACTGTCTTGTCCATTTCTTTTTCTTATTTATTGAATGCAGTTTTTCATATATTCTGGATACTAACTCCTATCTAAAATACAGTTGTCAAAAATTTACTCTCATTCTATAGGCTGTTTGCTCTGTTAAAAGTTTGTTTTGTCAAAGTCTAGGGCATTTATGCTTTTATGTAGTCCTGTGTGTTAATTCTTAGGCTATTTTCTGTGCTACTGAAGTCCAGTTCAGGCAGTTCTAACTTCTACTATATCCTGAAGTGTATTCTCTGAGTTTTTGGTGTTTCCAGTTTTAAATTAAGGTCTTTGATTCACCTTGAATTGATTTTTCATTCAGGGTAAAAGATGTGGATCTAACTTCATTCTCTATTTGGAAAAAAAAAACATACAAAGTAGACAAATGGAACAGAATAGATGATCCCAGAAATAAACCCACACAACTGTCAACACCTATTTTTTGACAAAAGTGTCAAAAACATACACTGGAGAAAAGACAGCCTATGGTCAAATGGTACTAGCCACAGTTCCTGAGAGCAATGTACTATGGCATGGTGACAAAGGACAAACTCTGGCCGCATACTACACAGAGTTGATCCTGGCTTTGCGCTTACTAGCTACAGAAAGTGACAAACTCTTTGTGCCCCAGTTTCCTCAATGGAGACCTAATTACTCTTATTATTATTAATTTTTTTTTGGTTTTTCGAGACAGGGTTGCTCTGTGTAGCTTTGCGCCTTTCCTGGAGCTCACTTGGTAGCCCAGGCTGGCCTCGAACTCACAGAGATCCGCCTGGCTCTGCCTCCCGAGTGCTGGGATTAAAGGCGTGCGCCACCAACGCCCGGCCCCTAATTACTATTATTAATGAGGTTGTTTTGAGCTTTAAATAATTAATACACATCTAAAGCACTTAGAAAATGTCTGGCAAATAAAATGGTGTATTTATATTTATTGCAATGAGCATCGTGTTCAGCAAACATAAGGTTGACTAGTAAATCTTAACATATCAAGAGTTAGCATTCCACAGTCCTTAGTGAAATTCTCACTTTTTGAGAGTTTAATGTTTTGCTTGATTATTATTATATATTAGTTGCAAGAACTTGTGAAATATACAACCATTAGTATGTTAATGGATTGTTTCTGGATCTTTTCTCCAAGTAAGCTTGTGAATATATGCATGTCCATTAGAGACAATTATATGTTCTTTCTCATGCACAAATATTAAAATGTCTAACCATGTATTTATGTAAACATTCATATATTTAATTTATTATAAATATGCATTTGTATATTTTGCATTTGTGGTGGCTTGAATGAGAGATGTCCCCCATCGGCTCAGGAATTTGAACACCTTTTTCCCAGTTGGTAGCACTGTCTGGGGAGGTTTAGGAGGGCTGGCCTTTCCTGGAGGAAATATGCCACTGGAGGTGGGCTTTGAGACTTTCAAAGCTCCCGCCACCTTCAGTTTCTCTTTCTGCTTCATGTTTGCCATTGGGATATGAGCTCTCAGATTCCCTCTCCTGCCGCCATGCCTGCCTGCCACCTGCTGCTCTGCCTCCATAATGGACTCTTGTACTTCAGGAATAGTGAGCCAAACAAACGCCGCCATTAGTCATTTTCTGATCATGGTGGTTTATCACAGCAACAGAAAAATAACTATGACAATATTATTATGTATTAAAAGAAACATGTTATACACATGTACCTTTTATCACATAAATGTATCATATGTAATTTATTTTTTATATTGAAGTCATCATATATTTACTATACACATGAATTACATACTAAATGTTTTTATTGTAATGTATATTTTTCATAAAGAAGTTTAGTACATTGCAAAGAGAGCACTGTGCATGGTAGTAACAGAACAATAAATGTGCACATTTTCAAAATAAAAAAACATCTAATTTATTTTAAATATATCTTTTTAATTAAATATAACTGCATCCTCATGCCAATAATTATCCTTTGAACACATGAGGTTTTGTATATAAGTTAAGAGACTTAAAATGTGACTCTTTGTGTCTTGAGAAACCTAGCAGCCACTCTAGTCTTGGGTATGGATAACTTTTTTTCTTAACTAGCTCCTGCTAACCTCAACCATGCTTCTGCTTACATCTATATTAAAACCTTGTCTTAAAAACTTTAACATTGCCTCAAGAAAAGAAAGAAAACATGGTTCTTAATGTCTGTTAAGTATCAGATTACATGGATGCCACAATATATTATCCCAACTCCTGTTTACTTTTTCTTTTTTTTTCTTTTTGTCTTGCTTTTTGCCTATTTCCAATTACTCTTCATAAACAATAATGCTTTGAAGAATGGTCTTTTACATACATTCTTATGCACTGACTTCCTCTTTCAGTCAAGATGGAGTAACCATGACCAGATTTATTTTTCCACATCAAACAACTAAAGCAATCAGAAAGAATACAAAACCCTAAATTCAGACATTGAACAGCAGACAGCCTGAGACAATGGTCTCCAAGAGAACAGAAACAAATGAGATGAGCCAATGGTTGACTTTTTTGCCTGGAAATTCCAAATTGCATCCCCAGAACAGAGCCAGTGGTTTCCTTGGGTTGGTGAAGTCTTCAGTCAGACTCATGTAGCTAGAGTGTTCAGGGTAGAGCCAGAGAGCATGAAGCTGAACAGGAGGAAAGCTGCACAGAAAAACTACCCAGGCTACAAACACCCCGTGTGAAGGAGGAAACTCTCCAAGACAAAGGAAAGAAGCGCACCAAGAAGGATATAAAATCATGCATGCGCTTACATTCAGCCAGGAAGAATCTATTCCTCTCAGAACAAAAGTGCTCAGAAGGCAATTATCTTAACTGCGGAGTAAAATTAGCTCTAAACTGAAGTCTTCTCTGGCCTCAGAGAACAAAGCTTAAAAGCAAGACTGGAAAGGAAAATCATCTCCAGGGATCTTAACTGTTACCATCTGTGGGAATGTGTGAAACAGCTCATCACAAAGCTCCATGCTAACCTGAGAAGAAGAAGAAAAGCTCACCTGTCATGAAAGAGGGGATACTTTAGTCCAGGAGCATCAATCCATTAATTCACCCAAACACAGGATGAGCACTTAACCATTTGCTCAGAGACTTTATGCATTTTAAATCACCTAGTAAAGTCACTCTCTTCCCCACAGTGTGTTCATAGAGCTGATGTGAAACTATGATTTGGGAACCAGATGTGGCCCAACTTCATAGCCCCCTCCAAACAGCATTTCTGGAACACACTGTGGTAAAGAGAAAGAAAGACACACATCTGATGAGCATGTCTAACCTGGTTACAAAGATGCACTCCTCCTGTGCTTCCTGTGTAGGTTTGATTTGATTGGTGCCAAACCAATGAAAACTCATTCAGGAGTTCAATGGCATTCTTTGTCCAAGGTAGGACACATGGAAGGTTCTGCTTTTTCCTAGTTTTGAATTACATACTCTGTGAATGGCCCGTCCGTAGTGTGTTGAGTTCCTCCTATCTGCTTCGCTCGAACATCCACTATTAGACAGTTTCAATTTGAGACAATTTTAAAGTGATGATTGTATCCAACTAGAATCTAATTGAGAGAAAGTAATTTCTGTTAAAATCAAAATCCCAAGCCAGAAGATTTCCTATCTGAGAAATGACATCCTGAGACTGCCAACTCAGAATGGAAACTTAGCACCATTCAACACAACTTTGCCATTGTTCATTCCTATGCCCTGTATTTGGTAAGAATCCACATGGGACAGGACAGAAGTTGCTCAGATTTAGTCTGAAGCTGTCTCAAGACCGAAAAACAAGACATTTGAAGGAAATCTAGTGATAATATGTAGTTCATTGTTCCCTTCAGGAGCCCAGCATTTACTTTGTCCCGACTGCTCTGTCCCTGGAATGCCGTTCTCACTCCATTAAGTCTATTCTAGCCTTCTTCAGACTGACTTATCCAAAAGCTTTTGCTATGTGGTTCAGCCTGCTGATTTCCCTCTTCTCCAAATGTTGGCAGTCTTAGAATTCTTAAGCATTTAATGAGGCATGGTTCCAAAGGGAGTACCCCTTTTGTGCTATGTGTTGTTTTTAGAGCTCAGAAAGAATGGTCAGGTTTTGCCACATTTATCAAAGCAACAAATTCTGCCCCTGGGCCACTTGCTCCCAGGTTTATCCTTCAAATGGGTACAGCATGCTTCAAGCTTTCTTGGTGCATACCTCAGTCCACTGTGACCTTTACAATGCTGTTCTCTCTCAAGCATAAGTAAGAGTCCCTTGAACACTGAGATCGTTTCTAGTATGCACTAGATTCCCAGAATGCAGTGCACAGTCTAACCTCAGAGGATAATTACGGAATGAGAATACACTAATGCATTCTCTAGTAAACTCTAAAATGTTGAGCATTCTAAAATCTCAACAACTGCTTGCTGATCAGTTTATTGACCCTGGAGCAAGAGAACAGGGGGGAAAAAAGCTGTTTTTCTCTATGCTTAATGAAAGTTGAAGATAAGCAGTAACTTGGGTCATCCATAGCAAGGCAAGAATATGAGAGGAAGTAGAGGAAATACAGCACAGCCATGCTAAACCTTGTTAATTAGCAAACACGACATTGGCTTTATTGGCATATCAGCCTCTACATTTTGAACAGTTCAGCACAGTCCTTCTTTTCTACTCTAATTTCCCTGTAAACACACTTCTCCATCATTTGAAAAGGAAATCTATTCTCTTGTCCTCATTTCATCTAGTAGGAATAGACTAGAAATGTAGTTTGTCAATGACTCGTGGCCCCACCTAAAGCCCTACCACTGTGCCCTGCCAAAAGCAACATCACTGTCCCTTAAAGCACAAGTAGCCAGGTACCTAGATTCTGGACAATGGCGTACCAGTGGAAGTGAGGCACGGGACTCTGGAGAAATACCTTGAAGCAACAGCATATTCTCTCTTCCTTTCCTTTCTTGTCCCAGGAAATGTGGGAAATACATAGTGTGGAGAAGCATGGAGCAAAAACATGTAAGGAATCTGCATCCCTGACATCAGGCTACACACTAGTCCCTCACATGAAAGAAGGTGTTGCTGTTTTGATAGATAAGGATTTCTTATACAGCCTTGTCTTTTTCTTTACTTATGTCTGTTATATAGGCAACGAGAAGCCAGCCTCCACCTTCATACTCTCTAAGAGAAGACTGAAAAAGGAGGAGGAGAATTCACCTCCATGAGGTACTGGCTATGCAGCAGGTACTGTGCTTGATTCCGATGCTATAGAAGTCAGTACACTAAAGTTCAAAGAAGTTAATTACCTGGTGTCAGGTCTGCTTAACTAAAGTCCAAACTCTTTTTCTCCTTGCAACAATAGCAAAAGCAATTGCTAGCATTTATGAATCTCTTCTGTGTCAAAATTCTTCTATGTCTATTATGCATAAATTACCTCATTTAATTATCCCAGCATCTCTTTGAAATCAGTAACACTGCTGTACTTACTTCAGGGGTGAAGAAAGGGGGACTTAGAGTTTGTAACAGGCAATGTCCCAATTTAAACAGCTTCTGACTGACTCTAGAGCTCCTTGCTCTACTCCTCTCTGCTTAACTGTGAGCAGTCTTTCGATTAAATTGTTAAGCAGTTACAAAAGAAACGTTCAGTATTTTCTTGTTGCCTGAAGCTGGAAGTGAGTCAATTTCCTGACCCTAAGGTTTTAGTATGTTTGGTGGCTTGTATGTGACCTGTCTATTCTAGTACGTAGCTGGTGAGGTTAAAAGAAGAATCCTTTTCTTTAAAACATTAATACATAAGAACATTCAGTAAGACCCCATTGTTTGCATAAGTGAATACTTTGCAGTAGCCAGCTGCTAATTTTACCAACCCAAATCAGTCATTGCACAGAAGTGAAAACTCATTACAAATGTCATGAGCTGTTCAGATTTACCTCTGCTGAAATTCTGTTAACAAGCAGATATATTATGAAAAACAACTAACAAAAGAAAGATACGACTAAAGCTTCCAGAGGTCCTTGAATTTTAGTGATGACCACTGCTTTTTGGTAGCTACGGTAGACTCATTCCTCATGTTAAAAAAAATTTTTTTATATTGTTTTCAAGTGCACCATTTTGTTTTAATTTTAAATTATAGTTCTGTTAATAAATGTTCCTACCAATAGTGCAGCATGATACTGCTTCTGAAAACTAATCCAACATAAGAAGATGGAAAGTCTTTTAAAAGATTATCTGCATAATTCTAACTACAGAATCTGATAAAGACCTTCAAAGATAAGCAAATGACTGGCTAATGAACAGCTATGCTTTGATAGACATTTCTAGGGAGTCTCACACCTTGGTGTTCATGCCCTTGTGTAATCTCCTCACACTTGACTGCAGGTAAAAATCACGACTTGCTTCTAACCAATATAAGGTGGCAGAGATGAGGGGATGTCACCCCTGTAATGATATTACTGTAATGATCTTACTGGTAGACTCACACTGAAGAAGTATCCATGTTGACAGGTCTACATGGGAAGAACTGAAACTTTTCATGCTGAGAGAACACGGTTGTTTACATGGAACAGCCTAAGAACACATACATTTTAAATCACTATTGTAGCAATCACCACAAACTCAGTGGCTTAAAACACACACACATATACTTAAAACATACTGTCTTAGGTTTATGAATGCTGTGATGAAACACCATGACCAAAGACACTCTGGGAGGAAAGAGTTTATTTGACTTATGGTTCTATAGCACTGCTGAAGGCAGTCAGGTCATTAACTCAAACAGGGCATGATCCTGGAGGCAGGAGCTGATGCAGAAGTCATGGAAGGGTGCTGCTTACTGGCTTGGCTTCGAACTCTGACAAGAGTTTACCAGGACTAGAATGCTTGCTCAACCTACTTTCTTATAGTACCCGGGACCACCAGCCCAGGGATGGCACCACCCACAATGGACTTGGACATGCCCCATCAATCACTAAGAAAATGTCCTACAGACTTTCGTATAGTCCGATCTTACAGAAGAGTTTTTTAATTGCAGTCCCCTCCTCTCAGATGACTTTAGCTTGTGTCAAGTTGACATAAAACTCTGCAGTACATGTGCTATCTTCAAGTTCGAACTCTGACAAGAGTTTCCCAGGACTGAAATGCGACTGAGTTGTGTTTTTCTTTGGGGGCTCTATATAAATTGTTTCCTTGTCTCTTCTAACTTCTAAAGACTCCCCAGATGCCTGCTTTGTCACCCTCTTTCCCCACCTTCAATGCTGTATTAGTTGCTCTTCAGTGGCTGTGATAAAATGTTATGACCAAAGCAACTTGGAGAAGGAAGAGTTTGTTTTGCTTATGATTCCAGAAGGATGGTCTGCAGTCGCTGGAGCAGTACGGTGGCCGAGGTACAGAGCAGGAAACCGAGATATTTCCATCCATATGTAGGAAGCCAAGGGGACAAACTGGAAGTGGAGAGAGGTTCTGTAACTTTCGAAGTCTATCCCCAGCGATATACTTTCTACAGTGAGGCTCCACCACCTGAAAGTTCCATAACATCTCTCAAAAAGCACCACTGATTAGGGACCAAGTTTCAATCATTGGAGCCTAGGAAGGAAGATTTCTCATTCAAATCTCCACAAACACCAACAGCATTCTAACTTTCTGACCATTCTTCATACACAGATGTTTTCCCCAGTCTTTGGCTTTTCTTAGGGTTTTTTTTTTTTTTTTTTGAAGGGCAATTTTAAATTTTTTATTAAGTTAATCCTCATGATTTTCTTTCATGGTTATTATTTCTTTTAAGTTCTATTAAGTTTTTTTTTTTTGGCCTGGGACATCAGGATAACTCAGTGGGTAAAAGCACAAACCTGGTGACCTGAGGTCAAACCTGTTGTCTTAGTTAGGGTTTTTATTGCTGTGAAGAGACACCATGACCACAGCAACTCTTATAAAGAAAACATTTAACTGGGGTGGCTTACATTTTCAGAGGTCTAGTCCATTATTATCATGGTGGGGAGCATGATGGCGTGCAGGCAGACATGGTGCTGGAGAAGAAACTAAGAGTTCTACATCTTGATCCACAAGAAACAGGAAGTGAACTGTAACACTGGGCATAGCTTACACACAGGAGACCTCAAAGCCCACCCCCTCAGTGACACACTGCCTCCAACAAGGCCACACTTACTCTAACAAGGCCACACCTAATAGTGCTACTCTCTATGAGATTATGAGGGCCAATTACATTCAAACTACCACATCTATAAAGTTGAAAAGAGAGAACAGACTCTACAAAGTTGCCTTCTGACCTCACATGAGTGCTGAAACACATGCATGCACATGTGTCTGAACACACACACACACACACACACACACACACACACACACATTTTTAACTTAAGTAAAAATAAATGAATAATAATTTATTTTTTCTAACCCAAGATTGTGATGCTTCTAGAAATAGCTTTTAGCTTTCATTGATAGGTCTATGATAATTTTCAGATCCATTTCAAATTAATTTTTTAATTTGAAGCCTGGCAGGTATCCCTGTCAGCTAGGTAATGGATCTAAGTCTATCTGTGGAAAGTATTCTTTCTCACTGAGTCACTTGTACATGCATAGGCTTCTTTGCAAGCTCTAGCCTCTTCTCTGCATGTATTCAGCTAATCTTTAGCCAACATTACACTGTCATCACTACTAAAGTAATCTTGAAATTAGGAAATATAGCTCTTTCAGCCTTTCGTTCCTTCCCTATATTTTCTCAGAATGGTTTTGGCCATATTTGTTACATATAGACTTACCTTGTGAATCTGTGCAAAGGCCTGTATGGATTTAAACTGGAAGTAGATTGACGTTACAGGCCAATTTGGAGATAATTGACACATTGTTATCATGAAATCTTTAAATATGTTAATACTGTATGGTTTCATTTGTTTTGATCTTCTCAGAAAGTATTAATATTTCTCATAAACATAGTTTTCAGGGGATGGAGAGATGCTCAGTGGTTAAGAGAACTTGCTTTTCCAGAGGACACAAGTTCAGTTTCCAACACCTATGGCAGGTGGCTTACACTTACTTACCTGTAAACCTAACTTCAGGGTGTCCAACAGTCTTCTGGACTTCTCAGGTACCTTCACATAAACATACACATACATACAAATAAAAAGAAAACAAATTGTTAAAAACACCATTTCTAGTATAATTTCTTGGAAATTTTTCATTAGATATATTTAGTGCTATAAATGGTTTGTTTTTTTAAGATTCCACTTTATAATTGTCCCATGATTGGCAAACTTTTTAAAGAGTCAAAAGCTTTGGGGCAGATTGTGTGTTCAATGTCATTCAAGAAAGAAATTAAAGTCATATTTGATCTCCTATCTGTCAATTCAGTTTGATAGAACACTCACTATATGCAAAGATCTAGCTACCAAAGGAATACAGGGTTAATTCCATATACCTATTCAGAGGATTTTTAAAGACACTGCATACCACTTGCCAGGAGTATGCACTTTTTCCGTCAGCTTTGTAATTCAGTGGTTCGCAGCCTCATCTCCATATTAAAAAGAACTGGGTGTTTTCTGAAAACACAAAATCCTAGATCCTACTTAAAGTCACTCATAAGCAGAAATTTGAAACTCCCCGCTAAGGAAATCATTCCAAAGTATTATTGTGTTCAACATATGTATTTTGGCCATGATGCTGTTATTTTTTCCTACTTAAAAAAAAATCAAAGTCCTTTTTTACTGTATTACTTTCATTCCTGCATACCTAGAAATTCATATGCAGAATATATTATGTATAATTTTGGTGCTAACTGAAATAAAAGCAAAGGAGAAATCTGATAACAGAGCATTCCAAGTGTCTTCTGGGATTCTGTTCATTAGAATGAGAGCGTTCAGTGAAGGTAAGGTACAGAGATCCCGAATCAGAGTGACTAGGTAATTTGGTAGAATAAATATCAAATAGAAAATATGGGTCCTTTATTCCAAAAGTATTGACAACTTTGAGACAACGATAACTTGAAGCTCTTCTTAGCTTGGGCCCTGTGCACATGAGGGGAAGACTGCTTGCTGATGAAGCCAGCTCCCCTTTTGAGGACCCTGGTTCTCTGTATGTTCAGCTGTTCTTGTACTCTGGCTGAAAAGTAGGCAGATGAAAGAAAGCACTTGATTACATCTTTATCCCAGGGGAGATGGTTCATTTTGTTTTGTTTTAAAGTCTATTTCATCATCTTTCACTTATCCCCTCCTTTGACTTCTACACAAATCATTTCCTCTTGCTCTAGTTTGGATGCACACATATGTTGCACTTTCTCTGGCATTGGGAGTTTTCTTGCTTTTATTGACCATTCTCCACAACTGTGTACACGTGTACAATCAGGGGTGCTGATGGTGATTATTAACTTGATTATTAACTGGACTGTATTGAAACACACAGAAATTAGTAAAGCACACCTGAGTGCATCTGTGAGGGTGTCCCAGAGAAGAGTTCCTAAGAGGAGACATCTGAAGGAAGGAAGAGCCCCTAAGGGAAAACATCCACCTCCTATAACCTGGACTTCAAGGTCAAATAAACAAGAGCTCCCTCCCCTCTCTCTCTCCCTCCCTTCCCCCTGTTCTCTCTTTTCTCCTCTCCTCTTCCCCTCTCTCTCTCTCTCTCTCTCTCTCTCTCTCTTTCTCCTCTCTCTCTCCCTTCCTCTTTTTCCTTTCCCTCCCTTCCTCCCTCCCTCTCTCCCTCCCTCCCTCCCTCTCTCCTCTTTCTTCAGGTCATGAGCTGCTCTGCTTTACCATGCCCTCCCTGCTTAAACTTCTGAAATCATGAACCAAGATAAACTTTGCATCCCTTAAACTGTATGTCAAGTATTTGAGCACAGTAATTAAAGCTAACTCCCAGAAAGACTGCAAGCTCAGATCCTTCCCTGAGAGCTAGTCACTGAATGCTCTCCTGATGCTTTCAGTCTTTGTCTTAAAGATCGGCACGGTCTACTGAGTACCTACTATATGCTTTATATTTGCCGGTGTCCATCCAAGTTGCTATAACAAAATATCTTAGACTGGGTGACCTATAAATAACATGAGGTTCTATCACATAATTTTTCCAGCTGGGATGTCCAAACTCAAGGTGGTTTCAATGTCTAATGAGGCCACTTTCTGATTAAAATGGTGCCTTCTTGCATCCTCACGTTATAAAAGGGGCAGGCTACATCTCTGGAGGTCTCATTTATGAGAATATGAATCCAGTTATGAGAGTTATAGCCTCAAGATCTAATCACTTCCCAGGGACCAATTCTCCTATCATCATCCTCATCATCATCTTGGAGTTAAGATTTCAGCATGTGAATTTTGAGGGTTCCAAACATTCAGACCATAGTGTATTGATATTCCTCCTCACAACAAAACTATTCAAAAGGAATTATTTTCCTCTTTTTCAAATACCAAACTAAGTGCCATAGAGGTAAATAATTGATGTGAAAAAAAAGACACAGAGAGGTAGACAGATCATACATTCCAAAAGAAGATAGCTCTTGTTTCTCATCTCAATAGTTATGCTTATATGCATGGGACATTAAAAAATACTAATCTGAATTATATTTTCTCCAGTTGTATAATGGAGAACAACAACTAATATGTTTGTCATGTGGATGTGACATAAGTACACAGGACAAGGTGAATACTCAATGACACTTGTTCCTGCAGTTATAATGTTCCTCCCAGTACTACTTCTGGACATGAATGATTCAATTCCTTCTGATTTACCGTGTTTGGCAAAATGTCATGCATGCAGTAAGATATGGTGGTTGATTTAGTAGAAGAGGGAGGGGGATTGAGGTCAGAATATTTTTCAGGTTTCCCACAAGCTCAAAAAGGAAAAAATTACCTGTGATTTGATGTTGCAAACCTGTAGATAGAAAGGGCAACTTGTTTCTTACATAAGAGTTCATAAGGAATTTTCTCTATCACACACAAAATCCGTCCCCCAAAAAACAGCCTAATCACTGCAGAATAGAAATTTAAAAATGATGTTTCTACCCTCAAAGCCAACCACATTTGGCACCTTTTCCTGAGTATTGCACTGTTTCTAAGCCTTCTCCTATATCCTTCTCCACACCCCCATGGTCAATAATGACACTCTCTAAGACCTTGTGAACTTCCAGAAGGGAAATCGGAGAGTAAGAATTTGAGGGAGCCCAGGGGAAGATCCATTCATTAAAAGTAAGACCCTTAAATTCATTAAACAAACATATTAATCCCGCTGGAGATGACATCATGGTACAGTGAAGGGCATAGAAAAGAGGCCCACCCTCTCACTGGTGGCCAACTGCTTTCAGCTCTGAGCCACACTGAAGTGGTAAATGCAATTTTACAAGTTTGCCACAAGGCTTTAATGAATAACAAGTGTACAAAGCCTACCAGAATGAGAACTCCCTTTCAAGAATAAGTGCAAAGTGTGGTTGGAGTTTTTCAGCAAATTAGTCATAATTTGTATCTTTTTGGAGTTTAAATAAGAGAATGAATGAGTCATACTTAAAGGAATGTGTATGTAATCATAACACTTAATAAAAAATTCTTATTGAAAGTTGAGTTCATGTACATATTGTATAGAAGAAACTGACATTCAGAGAAGGGAAGTGATTTGACCACAATCATGCAAGTAAGAAACAGCAGAGCCAGATGGGGATGCTTGGCATGCATTTCAACCTGTTTATAAAATTATCTCTAGATAGGGAGTCATTGGGACTTAAAGCCAGTCCAATGACAGGATTAAACAGTTTTCTCACACACTCAGAATTCAAAAGATGAAATCCCATATTGGTGTGTTGTATTGTAGTTGTAGTTTATAAATATTAGAAATAGTGATTTATTCAATTCAAGATTTTAAACATACTGCTGGTGAGATGGGTCAGTGGGTAAAGGCACTCCCCACACAAGTTTGACAACCCAAGTTTGATCCCTGGAAGCTATAAAAGATAGAATGAAAAATTACTCCACAAACTGTCTTTTGACCTCCACAGATGCACTATGATGCATGTGACCCCTCCCTACAACATACACAGAATAATAACAATTAAAGTACAATAAAAGGATTTTAAGTATACAACCAACTCTTACCTCTTGACTGTTTTACTTCTCAAGGCCCAAATCATGGAAAAAGTTATGCCTTCTCACCAGTGGTCCAGTTTTCACCACAGTCTCTGTAGAAAGAGAATCATCCCACTCACAGGCAAAACATTGATCCTTTTCTGTAGCTCACACAGCCTACATACATCCCATCAACCCTATGAGTCAAAAGGGAATTCCTATTAGAGTCAAGTTGGCACCAAGACCAGGTGGCCAAGCAAGGGCTGGTGACCTGAGGCAACAGGTCAATTCTTCAGGCCCTCTAGGTCTCTCTGGCCTCAGGAGACTCAAGCTCTATGGGTCTCAGTCTTCTAAACAGATGTACCCTCCAACACCACTCTGAAAACCCACTAAACTCCAATCTGATTGACTTGCTTTAATCACCACAGCTCTCATATTATATTTACTTAGGTTTTTCTATGGTGAAAATATGATGAAATATACATGCAAAAGAGAATATAAAACATACCAAAAGATAACTGTCAAAAAGACAAACACTCAGCGCTCATTTTAACAATAACACACAATACCTTTGAGAAATGTGCCCTCTGTCCTGTGTCCACCTTGCCATCTGTTCGGGGATGGCCATCAGCTTGGGGTGGATGTTAATTAGTATCATGTTGTTCTTTATATTGTCATCTGGCTATATTATTTTCATCTTCCCTTGATCATTTATTTTAAACCTTGTCTGCTTATAAACTTGATGTAGATAGGATCACATTGAGTATCTCGTGGGATGCTTTTGCTCAGTGCTACACTTCATCACGTGGAGGGCGTCTCATGTACCCATTCTTTACTGTTGAGCCCTGGGACAGTTTGCATCTAAAATGACTTCCAGAGGTCCATGGTTAAAGACATGGTCCTCAGTTTGGTGCTGTTGCGGGGATGGGGGGTGGGGGTGGGGGGTGGTAGCAACTCTACGATGTAGAACCTAAAGGGAGGTTTTAGGTCATTTTGGGGTGTATTTTTGTAGGCGATTGTAGGATGCCAATGTCTTTCTCTTCCTCTTTTGTGCTACTATGATGTGCTTGCTGTCTTACCATAGGCCCCAAAGCAACTGAAGCACTTGACCATGGACTAAATCTCCAAAGCTGTGAGCCAAAATAAACTTTTCTTCTATTTAAAGAACTTTTGATCTGTCACTATTATTGGGGGAGGGGGCGTGCCACAGCACACGCATGTTGAGGTCAAAGGGTTTTATGGAACGGGCTCTCTCCTTCCACCTTAACATGGGTTCTAGGCATTGAAGTCTGATTGGCAGGCTTGTACAGCACCACCTTACTCACTTAGCCATCTTGCAGGCCCTGGACCTTTCCTCTTTTTAAGTTGATTTATCTCAGGTATTTGTTACATTTACAGAAAGCTCACTAACACAGACCCAAAGGTTTTCCTTGTTTTCCACATTCCAAACAAGGTTTCTATGATCATATTTCCTGATATATGCATTTTCTTAAATTTGGAGGCTTCATACACCATCACAACACACCAAAATCTGCCCAAAGTAATTTGTTTCCATCCACCAACATAGCAACACTGTGTGAGCTTTCTGCCATTCTAGGTCCCCACCAACTTTTGGTGTTGACTGTATTTTTAATTAAGGACAAGCTGGTGAGTGTGCAACTGTCTTTCTGTGGTTTCAGTTTGTAATATCTCGATTATGTTGGGCATCTCCTCACATGTTTGTGACAACATTTATATCTCTTCTTCTGTGGAAGCCCCATCATAGCAGATTGTTATGTTTTTATTGTGCTACAGAAATCATTTTAACTTCTGTCCGCTAATTGCCATAAGCACTCGCTTCTCTTCATTTGCATATGGAAGTCAACCAACAGTTCTCATTCTGTAGAAACATGCACCACGAACACCTACCTAATCTCTAAATTCTTTCAGAACTCAACACGCACAACTTTTTAAAAACACATTTGAATACAACTGTGCAAATATTTTTCTTTGACCCTCACCCCAATGTGGGGGAAAGTGCTGGAAATGGGTGTGTATTTAAGGATCAAAAGTTTTCAACTAAATAAAAAAGGAATTTTGTTAATCTACCACTTGTCTTTTTTTGACAGCACAATTACATACACATATTTTATGTTCATGGACGTCCTTAATTCCCCTAATTATACCAGTTCTGAACTGTAATCTGGAACAGAGGCATTGTGGGGGAGGATGGGGAGCATGGGAGCCAGAGACAGGAGACGTGGTTGGGTTTGCCTTTGTCTTTAGGGTACATTGAGTCTTTAGGGAGAGCAGAGAGGTTCACTCTGAACTGGTTTTGGTTACTCACATTACAGAGGGATCTCCATGCCTAGAACAGCTTTCAAGGGTTTGACAACAGATATAAATTAAAGCCAGATGAACCTTGATTACATCTCTTTGGTCTATAGGTTTTCCTTAGCCTCTCTCTCTTTACCTCGCCCGCCTAATGCTTAATTCCTCTCCTCTTACAACCCAGGCTTCTTTTTTCTTTCCCTTTGCTCACATTTTCTGTTTTTTCAGGAAACATTTTCTCATTTCTTTGGTTCCCTTTCTGCCTGTGGCAATGTTTCCTTCCCTTCATCCTTTCATCCTAATCCTCTCAATCACTAAGTCACTGCCAAGGATCCCCAGTCAACACTTGGAGAGGAGGAGAAACCGTTTTTGTTGACTCTGTGATTTTGATTACACTTCCGTTTAACTTTAAATGTTTTATCTTAGGAAAACATCTTTTTTGTATTAAAGCATTATTTACATTTTTTAAAGTCATTTTAACAACTAAGAGGATTCCTTAAGGTCATAAAAACTTCTAAGCAATATTAAAGTATCTTCAGAAAGACAGTGTTGGAAAAAACAAAGAACATTCTCCTCAATAAATAGCAGGGTCCAAACCCCAGTTCCATCTCTTCCCAGGGCAGAGCATTCCTGTGAGCCCCGGTTTCCTTTTCTGTAAGCCTCTTAGCATCTGGGAGAGTTCTGGAGGCTTCCAATAAGAAAACAGAAAGGAAGGTCTCTGCTGCAGTTGGTGACTTAACTTAAGGACATTCCCTAGCAGGGAACAGCATTGACTAGAAGGACTAGAAGTCCTCACAGCAGTCACTCTGCTCTGGAAAAGTGACCCTCTGGTAGGATTTCTGCCTTAGTCAGGGTTCTATTTCTGTGAAGAGACACTATGACCAAGGCAACTCTTAGAAAGAACAGCATTTATTTGGGGTGGCTTTCAGTTTCAAAGGTTTAGTCCATCATGCATGGTGGGGAGCATGGTAGCACACACACAAACATGGTGCTGGAGAAGGAGCTGAGAGTTCTACATCCTGATCTGCAGGCAGCAGGAAGGGACTCCGTGCTTGACTTGGGCTTTTGAAACCTCAAAGCCTACCTCCACTGACATACTTGCTCCAACAAGGCCACACCTTTTTATCCTTTTAATCCTTTCCAATAATGCCACCCCCTGCTTACTAAGCATTCAAATATATGAGCCTATGGGAGGCCATTATCATTCAAACCACCACACTGGTCCTAAAGGAGATGTGCTTTTTCCAATATTACCAGATGAAGAGACTCAGGCTATGAAACATTAATCTAGGATTTATCTTTGAATTGTGTGTTTTAAAATGCTAACATTCACTGGGTGGTGGTGGCACACACCTTTAATCCCAGCACTCTGGAGGCAGAACCAGGCTAATCTCTGTGAGTTCGAGGCCAGCCTGGTCTACAGAGTGAGATCCAGGACAGGTACCAAAACTACACAGAGAAACCCTGTCTCGGGGAAAAAAAAAATGCTAACATTCATATTTGTAGGGAATTGCCTAGTATTCTTATTATTGTTACTATAAAATAATAATGCCAATATCATTTCAGCAGAAAACTTAATCACTAAAGTGGAGTAGTTATAACTGATCTGACTCTTGGGCTGCATTACACTAATATGGTAAAAGCCAATTAATTACAACTGTAACTTAGAATTTTCAGAGGCCCTGTTTCCCAATATCTCAAAATATATTTGTATTTATTTTGTAAATGAGCCTTGAAGTAAATAAATATGTCTATGGCTAATTGATCTTCAATATAGCTGCTAAGACTATTCAATGGACAAAGAATTAGATCTTCAGTAAATGGAACTTGAAAAATTAAGACATCTACATGCTAAGAATGCAAGTTGAACTTTTACCTCATAACACATGGGGATCCAATGCCTTCTTATGACTTCCCTGAATACCAGGCACACATGTGATGAGTAGACATATATGCAGGTAAAACACCCAAACATATAAAATTATAAATAAATATTTTTTAAAAATCAAAATTTGAAGCTAGGTCTCATGACACATGCCAGTAATCTAAGTATCTGTGGAATTGAAGCAGGAGCCACTAAAGTTTGAGACCAACCAAATAATAAGAACCCGTCACACACACACACACACACACACACACACACACAAAATCAGAAATCAGATAGTCTTTTACATCCAACATGGCTTAGAAAACAAATCATATTATTTCTAAATTAAATTTCTATTTCTAAATTAAAAGCTGAAAAATCTAACAATAGTTAAATATTATGAATTACAACTTCAAAACTAAACTATCAATTTGTCTTAATATTTCAAATGCTTAAGATAACAAACAGGGTTTTAAAATTATGTTAATTCTTCAAAACACAAAAAGTCAATATGCTTCCTTTGCTTCCTTATTCCTCTGTATATAGTTGAGTACATTGCCAAAGTTACATCCCTTCCCCATGTCACAAAAGTCAACCTGACTTTGAGTCAGATGGATTTGTAACTCACACAAATGAATCAAATTGTAGAGTAACCATCTCAATCCACAAACCCCAGCTCAAGAGATTACAGCTCACATGTGTGTCAGAGGGCCTCTTTAAAAGCAGACACTTGTGAGAGGTGCATTTTAGTCTAATTTACTAAACTAAAGTCTTACTCGAATCTCTACTGTGCGGGGAGAAACTGTCCAGACAAGCTGTAGGTAACTGTGGTGAACAGAACAGGGGTCAATAAGAGGAATCAAAAGACTATGGAGGCCAAAGTCCACAGGAGCAGGATACATCACAGTGCCAAGAAAGCATGATTCTCAGGAAAGCTGAAAGCTTCGATGTCAGAGTCAGAATAGCCACAGGAGCCAGAAGCTTCTTGCAGAAAAGCTGACGGGCATGTCCAAGACCCAGAAAGACTCTCCTCTGAAATGAGAAGGAAATCTTGGGGCTAATGAGTGAATTATAAACATTGTAACTCAACTTTAAAGCATATTCAATGAAGTTCAGGATTGCCCTAGTTGCTTTAGCAAAACATTTCCTGGAGAATTACCATTTAAAAACAAAAGCAAA
>CABHPQ010147704.1:0-11615 GCA_902168405.1 Peromyscus aztecus
CTTAAAACAGTTCTCTCATATTTCCTTTTTGAGCAGTAACTTTTTTCTGGAGTTAATTTCTCTCTGCCCCAAGTCATTTTGTGTGGAGAGATTGTCCCCTAAGTGACCTGAATTGTCATTTTTGTCACAGTTCTATTATTCAGAAATTAATCTGTGTTGGAGTTATATGTGCAATCCTCTTTTGGGGGGACCCCTATGCCTCTTTTCTTTTGCTTTATATTGTTTATCAGTTCAAGTACTTTTTACAGTATGCTTCCTCAGAGGATCCATAATTGAAAAAGGTGTATTTTGCATTCAGAAAGAATCTTCATTTTGTACTCATACTTGATGAATGTTTTCATTAAATTTTAATTTAGAAATCACTTTCCCTCAAAAATTTGAATGCATTAGTTCACTACCATTCCATTTTTTTTTTTTTGCTGCTAATAACACACTTCCACATATTGGGTATGTTAAAGAAGTTTATGTTGGCTCACAGTCCTGGTGATCCAGGGTCAAGAGGCTGCATTCCATGGTGATCTTCTTGCTTATAGAATCACAGGGCAGAGAAAGGTACCACATGGCAAAAGATAGTCAACATGCACATGTGTGTGTTATGATCTCTCTCCCTCTTCTTATAAAGCTCCAATATTCAACCACGGGCCTATAGTCTGATGACCTCATCTAGCTCTGATCACCTCCCAAGGATCCTACACATAAGCTATGGTTAGAGTAAGTGTCCACACTCTTAATATCTCAGAAGGGGAACAAAACTTCAATGTGAATTTCAGGTGGGGAAAGCTATCGCCAAACATAGCAGTTTTCTTTTGTTGGTCAGCTTTGGAACTCTACTTCTTTTGTTTATTCCTAAGCCTTTGTAGAGTCATGTTTCTGTCCTTCTGTCTCTCTCTCTCCCGTCATGTGTGTGTGTGTGTGTGTGTGTGTGTGTGTGTGTGTGTGTGTACATTTAGACTCCCCTTCCTATCTTTACTGTCATAATTTTTTATGGTTGTTTCTGTAGGTTTCTCCATCATGATCTTGATGCCCTTGCTCATAGAACCCCTCTTCTCTCTCTTCAGCTGGACTCCTGGAGCTTGGCCTGGTGTTTGGCTGTGGACCTCTGCGTCTGCTTCCATCAGTTACTGGATGAAGGCTCTATGATGACAGAATATTCACTGATCTGATTAATGGGGTAAGCCAGTTCAGGCACCCTCTCCACTATTGCTAGTAGTCTAAGGTGGGGTCATCCTTGCAGATTCCTTTGAACTTCCCTAGCACCCGGTTTCTCCCTATTCCCATGATGTTTCCCTCTATCCTAGTATCTTTCATTGCTCTCCTACTCCATCCCTGTTCCAGTGACCACCCTGTTCCTTATGTTCTCATCTCCCATCCCCTACCCTCCATTGCCTATCCCTCTTCCTCAGTTTATCATGGGGATCTCATCTATTTCCCCTTCCCAGGGCAATCCATGCATCCCTCTTTGGGTCCTACAGAGACAACCAAACCAAACTAGTGGAAATTCATGAAATTTAGATCATCAGCTGTGGAGCCTGCATGGGACTGGACTAGGCCCTCTGCATAATGAGACACTTGTGTAGCTTGAACTGCTTAAGGGGCCACCTGGCAGTAGGATCAGGATCCATCCCTGGTGCATGAGCAGGCTTTTTTGGAGCCCACTACCTCACACAGCCTTGAGGCAGGGGGAAGGTCTTGTACCTGCCTCTACTAAATTTACCTCCCCATGGAAGGCCTTACCTTCTTGTAGGAGGGAATGGGAGGGTGGGTTGGGAGGGGGAGGCTGGAGGGGCAGGAGGAGGGAAGAGGGGGATCTTTGATTGGTATGTAAAATGAATAAAAATTTTTCTTAATAAAAAAGCAGAAAAAATTTTATAGTAATATCTTTTAACTACATTTTTAAAAAATAAAGTGCTCATACCCAGAGAACCTTCTCTATTTGAATCTTATTCTGTTCTCCTCTTTCTCTTCCTCCTTCTGGCCAGAATATCTATCTATCTATCTATCTATCTATCTATCTATCTATCTATCTATCATTTATTTTATATATATGTTTGTGTGAATGTGTGTGCATATGTTTGCTGACATGCATGCTTATCCATGGAAGCCAGAAAGGGGCAGAGGATGTCAATAAACAGGCTCACATACACTCATACAGACACACATAAACAGATAAAATAAATTCAGTCAGAAGAGGAGGAGGACAAGGAGGAGGAGGAAAAGGAGGAGGAGGAAAAAGAGGAGGACTAGGAGGAGGGGGAGGAGGAGGGGGGGGGAAAGGGAAAAATTAGAAGAAAGTTATAGGAGATTGTGAGATACCAAGTTGTTTGGATCCGAACTCCAGTCCTCATGACTCATAAGTGCTTTTAGTTGTTGAACCATCTCCCCAGCTCCGATTTTAATATTCTTATATTTTGAGAAATTTTCTTGTATGTTTTTAGCCTAGGAGAACATTCCCCTTTGTTTGTCCTCTCCTTCGGAAGTCCTTATTGACTGGCTGGTTAGTGTCCTCCAGAGGATAAAAATTCATTTCTCTGCTTAAAATCTTATTCTACTTTCTTAAAAATGTCCTTATTTTCAGTCTTCAATTTTTGAATAAGATACTTTATTAATATTTTTCAAAAATTTTCTTATTCTTTGATATTTTTTTTCCTTTTAGGAAAAAATAAAGTTCTCCTTTTGTGTTCAAAATATCTTCTCTTTCCTCAGGACGGTGTAAAGTTCTGATATTTTGTTTTCTTCTTTGTCTTGATACTTTCCTTGTCCTTTCCCCCCTTGCCTTTTATGTGAGAATTTGTGAGCAGTTTTGGCAACACACATTCCCCTATTCACATTTAAGCACAAGGAAGTAAATAGCAAGCCTTGAACATATGGACGGTGTCTGGATGGTATAAAGCAGCTTGGTTTTTACTGAAGGAAAATATCTGAATCTGGCAATTTATTAAGAACTGTGTATTTGCTTTTGTTTTGGTGTGCTTCACTTTGGACCTTGCGATGGCTGTTTTCGGTTCTTGACCTATCTAGGAAGAGGGACCCCCACTTGGGCAGTTGCTTCCATTCCATTGGCCCACGGGCGTGTCTGTGGGTCATTTTCTTGAAAACTGATTGGTGGAGGAGGGCCCAGCCTACCGTGGGAGGTTCCACTCCTGAACAGGTAGTTCTGGGTTATATAAGGAAGCAAGCTGAGCAGAAGCAAGAAAGCAAGTCAGTAAGCAGGACTCCTCTGTTGGTCACCGCTTCAGCCTCTGCTTCCAGGTTCCTTTTTGGGTTCCTGTCCCACTTCCCTCAGGGATGTGATATAGAAGTGGAAGCCAAACGGACCCATTCCCTCCCCCAGGTTGCTTTGGGTCACAGTATTCAACACAGTAATGGGAAACAAACTAGAATAGACCTGTTCAGTATCCCAATGAGAAACACCTGAGTCCCTTGGGTCTGGGTATGTTTGTGGCTGCCCTGGGGTTGGACAGGAAGAGTAGGATTTACATTTGACTTAATCATTTTCTTGGGTTTAGAATTGGATTTTAAGTCACATTGCCCTCACTCTTCATTCTCGTCATCTAGTGGGATTCTAGACTTTGGAGGGAAGAATCAAGCTAAACAGAGTGAGCACGTGGCACCCTGGGGACAGAGTCAAATAACTTGTGTGCATCTCATGAGATGGTGACCACATGGTATTTTGACAATTGCAAAATGTTTAGATCCCGCTTTTAAGGGCAGGTGCAGCACCATAGATTTTAGGTGATTACAAATCTCTGTACTTGTCTTCACATGTGATTGACATTTGCTACTTAGATTCATAAATTGTGTAAAAATGATTCAATCATTACATATTAAAGGCTAGAAAGGTTGGGGATAAATTTGATTGTATCTTACTGAAGGAAAGTTTTCCTGTAACTGTCCATACTCCTGCAACATTAAACACAATTTACACCTGGCATTGTGGAGGTTGGCAGTAGGCCAAAGCTATTGCATTACCATATTAGGAAAAAGTGTGAAAAGGAATTTAAAATGCTATTTTTGCTCTGGCACAGTACAGCTTAGATATACAGTAGAAATTGTAGTCATTTACCATTTCAGAAAACATTTTTAGAAAATGCTAGTGAGTGATAATTTTGCAAGTTGATCTCAAATAATTTGTATAGGAAATTGAAACAAAAATAGATGACATATTATTTACTTAGAACTTTACCCAGTTTTTTAGACTATCCAGGCTGTGTTTGATAAAAAGAACCATTATTTTCAATTTTTCACATTTAGTGTGTATGTGTATGTAACACTGTGTGCATGTAGGTGTAAGAGAAACCTTCAGGAATTGGTTTTTTTCTTCCACCATGTGGGCTCCAGGGATCCAACTCAGGTTACCATGCTCATGGCAGGCATCCTTACATGCTAAGTCATCTCACAGGCTCTAAAATATTATTCAAAAGAATGAGAACTCATTTGGTGTCTTTGTTCAGCCCCTCTTCATTCAATCTACCTAACACACATTAGATATAAAGGTTCTATCTAAGCAATCAAAACTGAACATTAAAAATTATTATTTGGCCTACTGGTGATTAAACCAATTTTAATCCCATGTTCTAGGTGAGGAGTAATTTAATACTGGGTTACATATCTAGCTTATATAATTAAGCCTTTTAACTGGCTTATTTTGAACTATTTCTACCAGCATAGTTGTTTAACTGCTGGGAAAACACAAGTCAATTACTGAAATATGTACCTGTCAACCATCAGAATCTTAATTCATTCAAGAGTCATTGCTTGCTCTCATCACATAGACCATGACTGGATGGCATGTTACTAGTTCTCTCTCCTCATGGGACTTCTTTAACACATGTACTCTTTTTTTAATTCTAATTTTTAAGTTTTTTATTGTTTCTTTTATTTTGGAGATTATAACTACATCACTTCCCCCTTTCCTTTCCACCTTCTCCTATATCCCTTTTTCCTCTATTTCAAATTCATGGCCTCATGGCCTCTCTTTTCATTAATTGCAATATCAACAATTAACACTTGTACTTTTTAAAAAACTTTGCCTCAGGAATAAGAAAAGAAGGGATATTTAAGGGATCACGCTTTGAATGGGCATATTTTACCAGGCCTAGCTGAGTCATATGATCCCAGTAACCTTAAGGAGGCAGGGAAATGCAGTGCTTAGGAAAGACAGGCAAAGGAATCAAGCCAAAGTATTGATATCTTCCCTGTAGAAACCAACAACTCAGATTTCCAGAGGAAATGTGTGTGTGTGAAAGGTCAGCAGTCCCAGCTCTTAAACTTGAACCAACCCCTCAGCCTAAGAATCAGTGACAGTTTGGTGAGAGTATAAGAACCAGAGGGTTAATGGTCATGTGACATTCCTCCAGGAGCAACTTGAACTCAGGGTCCAGTCATTGGCCTGGCCGAAACATTTTCAGGGTTCTCCTAGATTCAGGGGCTAGGCCTAACCACCTTTTTCTTTCCTCTCAATGTTCAGCCTATGTAATAGTCTAGATGATCTTCTTGTACACAGAACTATAACAATAAACCTCTTGACCATCCAATGCTGTATTTGTGTTTACTTATGAGAAGTCCTAATATAACATGTATACAGCTGGTTACTTGATTCAAAAAATGGAGCACTAAGATGAGTTTTAAGAATGGTCCAAGGAAGAATCGAGGAAGTGTAATATGCAGCATGGATAATCCTTGACATAGGTGCTGGCTTAATCTATGAATATTTTAGCAGTGCTTTGGTACCCATGGAAAAATGTCCTAGGAAGAAAGACCTGCAAGAGTACAATATAACAGTTCCCCAGTTTTCCCAGAGTCCATGGACACTTAAGTGCTTTCACATTGGATGAAGGGGATTTCCTAGATATTTTGAGAATTATTTAAAGCAGAAATTGAGGTGATATCCATATTAGGAGACTCAAATTTCACTATGGCCCCACTGTGAGAGTAGGAAAGAACAGAGCAAGCAATGAGTGGTGTCCTGGCTGAACAGCTCAGAGTGGCTGTGGAGTCCATGGGTAGAACAACCTTATTACTTCTTCATCTCTGAGTATAATATCTTTGCCTGGGGGTTAACACACACCTGGTTTTTTTTACTTGTATGATAAGGATTATAGTGAGAAAAGCTAAGCCAAGTGAAAAATCTCAGAAAATGTGTCATCAGATTTTTCTGTGGGCTGCCAGCTCCTAAGTAAAGCTCGGCCTTTAGCTTAGGCTTGTCTCAACTAGCTCTTATAACATCAGTTAATCCACTTATATTAATCTACAATCTACTCTGTGGCTTTTACCTCTCTCCCATTCTGTGTGTGTCCAACTTGTTCTGCATCTTGATGACATCCTCTTCTTCTCTTTGTCAGGAAGTCCTGCCCTTCTCTTCTTGTCTAGCTATTGGTTGTTTAGCTTTTTATTATCCTAATCATAGCCATATATCTTCACAGTATGCAAATATCCCACAATATTTCCCCTTTTTCATCTAAATAAAAAGGAAAAGTTTTTAACTCTAACATAGTAAAACTATAAACATTAAGAACAATTATCAAGTAAGAATTATATTCACAATGTCCAATCTATTTGTATTTGGCAAATTTGGAGAAAGTACTGTATTATCTATCCTTTCTTAGTAAGTTCAAAGTTTCATACCTAAATCATTTTCTATCATAACTTGTAATACCCTAAAAATACCTTTTTAGACCTTAAAACATTTTCTTAAATAAACAACTTAAGCTTTTATGTTTCTCAACCTTATAAACTTTACATCTCTTATGTGAGTTTCTTTTCTGAATTTGGCAACAAGGAAAACTGTAAAACTATAGCAATCTAGTCTTCAACCTCATCAAAGCCCAGGAAGGATATAATATTACCTGAGTAAACAGGAAGTATAGAGCAACAACTTCCAAAACTATAGAAATGACAGAAACAGCTGGCTGCCTGGACAGTCACCCAAGGTTTCTCTGCACTATTAGGACATCCACATTTAGAACACAGGCTTAGAACATCTGACAGACTTTTCTCTGAAGCAGGAATTTTGAAGGACTGTTCTGCCTGTTTTGGCAAAGTTTGGTAATTGCTTTCTCTTGTGTCCTGCTTGCCCAGTTTGGACAGCATATTGTCAGCAGTTAAGGCAAGGGAAGTTTCTTGCCCAGTGGTTAACTCTAGCCAAAAAAAAAAAGCAAACTCCATATGGAGGTTCTTTGATGCCCATCCTTTTCTCTGAAGTAGATTGGTGCTGTCAAGAGCAGATATGTCTTACTGTCATGAAAAGCCTTATGTTCTTAAAACATTTTATTTTATTTTTTTATTTGACAGTATCTTTATTTCCTTCTTAACAAGCATACCATTTTCTTAGCCCCTACTTAGGAAGTTCTTGTGAGAACCAAGATAATGTTTTGGCAACTGAATATTGATGTTCAGAGTTGTCATGTTACATTGAATAGAAAAATCCATCCATGCTTCTCTACCCTGGCTTACCACTCTCCAACGATGGTAGCTTCTTTTTCACTACTCAACCTACCAAGCTGGCTGCTGCCCTTATACTGACTGCTACCCATATCTTCATAGGGTTGCTCCATCCTGGAATATCTGTTTTCTCTGTGCATTCCACTTCCTCAGACAGGCCATCTGTGCTGGCTAGTTTTATGTCAACTTGACACAAGCTAGAGGTTTTTTTTTTTGGAAGAGGGAACCTTAATTGAGAAAATACCATCATCAGATTGGCCTTTGGGTGTTATTGTTTGCTTAAAACATTTTAAATGTCGTATTCTGTAGGTCTTTGAAGTATTTGAAGACCATCTATCTATTTAGAATATATGTTTGACCTTGAGAACATACCTAACATGACTATAAGTTGGATTGTTAGGGATGACTAACTACTAACCTGTCTTTCTTTATTATCCTAAATAGCTTTCAAGGACTAAAACTTTATATTATGTTTCTAAATGAGCTGCATAGGTACAATACCTTAAATAAGAGTAGAAACATATATACAGTATAACAAAAATATTCTTAAATTTGTATCAATATACAAAAATTCATACCATCATTTCTATACTATATTCCCCCTTTTTCCTTCAGAAAGAGATTCCTGAATCTCATCTCCTTTGTTCAGCTTTTTTCCTGACCATTACTAATAACAAGTTGTAACCAATACCCCTAAACAATGACAAGCATCCATAACCCACTGAATGATCAAAAACCATCCACCCTACCTCTTTGGAATGTGGGCATCATATTCTCTTGACTACATCTTGTTATCTGGGTGTAATGGTATATTTAGGGGATCCTGAGAAAAATGAGATAATGGAGAGAGCTAGCTGTATCATTTCTTGTCCAGTCTCTGTATAATGGGAAAATGCAGGACTTATCTGATGTCTTGGTTGGATAGCCAGTGAGGCTGAACCATCTCAGCTAGCAGCTTTGAAATTGTTCTGGATGCAGAATTTCGAGGAAACTGCAACAGAGGCATTCTGAGAAGCTGGATCACCTGGGCTACTTGTCTTCATTTGTGTCTGGTCCCTTTTTTCTTGCTGAAGACACACAAACTTAAAGGTAACATATATATCTACATTAACACAAGTATGGAATGTGCATTGTGCACATCAGTTAAAGATGATTTTTTGTTTTATGTTTGAGCAGGTAAAAGGCATCTGTTAACTTTATGTTTGTTTGGACTGTATAACCAAACCTCTATCCATGCCATATGAAAGGATGGCATGCAATAATAAGTCAGGAGGACTCTGTAGTCAACAAGATTTATCATGTCTCATCCAGTCTCAGAGCTGTTCCCATGTCAAGGGATCAGCATATACATCACCTGTCCCGTAGTCTTCCTTGGTTTCTTTTTTAATGTCTATAGCCAAGATTTTCAGGAGGTCTCCCCCAATTGAGTCTGATCTTCACTAATTTTGAAGAGAACCATAACTTTTTGTTTCCTGTAGAAACAAAAGCATAAACTCTTCCCCAATACAACGTATTTTCTGACTTCCATTTTGAAGTTAAGACATTTTAAAAATATATAGGTTGGTTTAATTTAGCATTTTTCACAACCTAGTGTCTCTCAGCAGCTATTGTTTTTTTGCACATTAGCATTTAAAATAATCCAAAGTCAACAAAGAATCATATAGGATTTTTGTGTATTTTTCATCTTTACATGACTTTTTTTTTTTATATTACTTTACTTTCTCTTTAAAGACTTTATTATTTTTAAACTATTTTTTCTATGACTGTCTATATCCATTTTTCACTGTATCTGTTTTTACTGTATCTGTTTAAAAAAGATTATTTTCCCAGTATGGACTGCTTTACTGCATGCCTTGCAGCATTCTCTGACCACGAGACAAGCCTAAAATGGCCACGCCAGCCACTGTGCAGCTCTGGCAGCTGGCTCTGTCTGCATTGGTTCTCTGAGAGCCTAGTCTTGTGTTGGTGGGTACTGGTCCCAGAGATGCACTTATCCACCCCAGCTCTGGGAATTTGTTGTGTCTGCCTGAAGCAGGATTTTGTACCCAGTCCTAGCTGCTCAAGTACTCAGCTGTACAGCAGGGCCTCTTGAAAGAGCCACACCTCTATATGCCAAGCTTACCTGGGAGACCATTTTCTCAGGCCCTATGTGAATATTTGAGCCCTATGTTGGGTGCCACATGTAGTTGGATTTTTCTTTGGGCCATCAGCTCCCAAATAACAACAGGGAAACTTATTAATTATGAAAACTCAACCTTTAGTTTAGGCTTATCTCAACTAGCTCTTACAAGTTAAATTAACCCATTTATATTAATCTAAGTTCTACCTCATGACTTTTACTTCTCTACCATTCTGTGTATCCATCTTGTTCCACATCTTGATGGAGTCCTCTTACTCTCTCTGCTAGAAAGTTCTGTCTATCTCTCATGCCTGGCTATTGGCCGTTTAGCTTTATATTATATTAATCACAGCAATACATCTTCACAAAGTGCATAGATATTCTACAACAAAAAGTGCTTTTGCTTGGAGTCTGCCAGGAAATTAGTTTGTGTATATGTGTTATATAGATGCGTGTTTAGGCCAGAAGTTGACAATAGGTTTCTTACTCAGTTGTTTCCACCTCATTTTTTTGAGACAGGGTCTCTTACTGAACCTAGGGATCTAGGAACCTACTTACTCAATGCTGGGATTCCAAACAGGAGCTGCTATGTCTGACTTATTTTACTTGGGTGCTAGGGATCTGAATGCAAATCCTCATGCTTATTTTGCAAGCACTTTATTGACTGAGCTATCTCCCCAGTTCCTAATATTTTTTAATTATTACATTTTATAGGTAATGATAGTGCTTCAATTATAAAACTAAGGATGAGGGGGATAGTAATACTTAATCACAATTTATTTTTCAATACTAATCTGATTTCTTTAAAGACATGAGAGTCAAATTAAATGATATTATTTAGTCTAAGTTGTTATAGAGTATCACAAATTCAACAATGTAATCCATTGCAGCTGTTGTACTAAATATTATTACTAGAATATTTGTAAGGCCTTATACATGTGGAAATCAGCTGTTGACTTGGAGAACACTTTTTTCCTATCTTGATTTTGAAGAAAAGTAGTTTTGTGTATGCTGGACAGCAGTATTTGTGTGTAGATTTGTCCACTGATTATGCACAATATATTCCAAAGCAATAAGAATTCTCTGACATTATGTGGATCTGTTATATCACTGACAGAATACTGGCTTGACTGGACACACAGAAGAGGCTGCTGTCCTAGACAGCTGGTGAGATACACAAACTCTAGAAGGTGGGGGAGGGAGGGATAATCCTTACAGCTTAGTTATGTGGGATAGAGAATTCCCCATCTACTTAGGAACTCTCCTTGATAGTCCCCGCCTATTCTTTCACATCACATGCCAGCTTGGCTTGGCATGTACCACTGTATGGATGAGCAAATGCTTTCTGGAAAGGAGCAGATAGTGAACAGTTGCAGCTTCCTAAGCTTTATGGTTCTGGTTGTACCTACTCAGCTCTTTTGTTGTGGTGTGAAAGCCACTATACACAATGTATAAACAAGCCCACATAGTTGTGTTCCAATAAAATTTTATGTCTCAGACAGATGGTGACCAGATTTGGCCCATGGCTGGAAGATTACTGATGCAGATATTATTGGATCACACTATCTTTCATAACATTTTGAGCTTGTATGTTCAGGAAATTTTGTGGAGTACTCACTATGTGCCAATTCTTCTAGGGCTCAAGATGTACCTGTGGACAAGGTAAAGGAGACTTGTAACAGAATAACAAACAAGAAATAGATTAAAACCAAAAGAAAGAATGAGGGGAGAGAAGAGAGAGGAAGAGAATGAGGGAGGAAAAGATAGCAAAAGATGTGTGTCTGTGATGGTAACTGAGATTGTGACATTGGAGGGATGACAGCAGCATTTGATAGTGTGCTTAGCAAATACTTCCTAAGGTGAGGAGAAGGTTTCAGCTGTGTAAGGCTCTGAGGGAAGTGGTAATGTTATGAAGCAGATTCACAGTCTTTGTGATTGAGAAAAATCTCAAGTACAATGTTGAACAAATTTATTGAAAAGAAGAGAGATAAGACTGGTGGAAAAACTAGAGAAATTGTTAAGTTATTTGGATTTTATGTTACATGCAATGGGCATG